>JAULCA010440762.1:0-10729 GCA_032360845.1 Crassadoma gigantea | reverse complement strand
GTAGATAATTGTTTTTAGTATGTAGGTTCATGCCAAGAATCACACAGTCAGTTCAGTTCTTTATTACCTTGAGCCTTACGACTCATCAGTTCATAATAAGCATATATACGGACGTGTCAGTTGAAACAATTAAGAAAAATATGGGTGTAGTTCCTGAACCCTAGCTACCTTTATACATGTATTATTGGCGTCTCTGCTGAGTCCGATTTTATTTCATAAACGAACAATTCTTGTTCGTCCGGTTTAACAATTTGGATTGCGGCAAACGATACACAAACTAATCTTTTTTTCGTAAACATATTTTTTTTTTCAGAAAAGGAAAAGGTTACCAAATTTTCATTCATCGCTAGCGTGAAATTCAAACTCGAAATAGAAAAGAATTCCGTCGAGCTAAATCTAGTTGCTGATATTTCAATTCAGCTTGGCTTTACAGCATTAGGTTTGAGTTTATTTTTAAACACAATTTTCATAAAAAGGAACTGGATTTGTTTTGGGTTAACGCTAAATTGGAACGTTAATTCTGAAAATAATGTGCAACAAATTAAGTTCTTTGATCCGCGCCTTATGATATATCTTTGGTAAAAAAACTTTTCTAAACAAATGGTATTTTAAACTACTAGGTACCTTATAAATGTCATATCAACTCCACCATTACCACAAAATAATACAACTTTAAACTTAAGAAGTTTTATTAAATAAGAAAAAAATTGGTATATGATACACATACATGTTTACCATACAACACATCTTCAGTTTTCGGTACAGATTACTAGTATATGGTAAAAACGCGTGTACAACACAGTTACACACTGTTGAAATTAACTTTTAATATTTTCAACAACATTTTTTCTTCCAACACCGGGAAAAAAGAAACGCATTGGTACACCATACTACATGTATCTCTGTTAGTTGGATGATCGGTTATAAATGCCCTTTGGCCATGACAGTCACAGGTAAAACATCTGAGGTAATTAGTTCACCTGTGAAATCACAGGTAGGTATCGTAAATTCCCTTTAGCTATAGAATTAAGTGGTAAAAAATACAGGTAATTAAAATAGATTTTAAATCACAGGTAAGATTTTTAGGCGTGTAAACTGTGTAGTGCTATCTCTCAGCTAAAAGTTGCAGACACATAATTACATTTCCGTGATTCAGACTTTTCTCTCGGAGAATGGATGTCTTTATTTGGCGATTGGTGATTTTACTCATACAACATGATTATTATATCGGTTGCTGTCATAACTTACACTGTTTTGCAGATAATATAATAAATATATAAAAATATGTTAAAAAAAAATCAAAAAATGTACAAATTAATAGGGTGTCACATGTCTATCATCTGAGTATTGAGAAGGACGACTTCTCGGGCACTACACGTATTATTACATCAAATGACCGTAAAATATGTAATGATAAAAAACCGTGGCAAAACCCCTACTGTATTTCAGCATAATGTGCATAGACCGCAGTATGTGCATAAGTGATTGATTGATTAGTTTTACGTCCGCTTCATTAACGAGTAGTTCGGTTATAAGATCAAGCAATCAAATTTTCTAGAGGCGAAGTTCTGTTGGGAAGTAAGAGGGATCCCTGGAACGTACACCTCTGGTTATTTCCAACTCACACGCATCACATCATACGATATTAGTCTAATTAAGTAATAAAGTCATATTGAAATTTACCTTCATATTTCTTATTTTATTTGATTTAATAGGGAGATATACATATATGACGAAATTATATCTAGAAACCGATACGTTCATTACAGGCATGGTACTAACGTTAACATTATAATAAAATGGTACGGACATCTATCTAAATTATAGCATATATAAGTACGTCGATATTTTCAAATTGAGTGATATACAGTGTAAAACTGTGATATCACGTACATACACAAACCGGATGGAACATCGTATTGGTGTAGTTTAATTAATATTTTTGCATATTCTACCAAATACCAATTTTATTGACTCGATCACGTGTGTGCCTTACACACATCTAACTTGAGTGACGGTGTAACTTTATCTACATGTATAAAATTCTTAGAATAAATACGTTATCAGGATATGGTGCAGTTGAACATTCCTTTTATTTTATTTCTGAATCGATTACTATTTTAAGCACTTTCTTAATTAGTAATAATGTCTAACAGAAGTGTATATGTAAAATGACTAAAGACTTGAGTCAGATTAGATTAGTAGTCTACATATTTGATTCTTTATCTAATGTTGATCTTAATCCTCCAAAACGTCTAAGATTACTTATACTCTCTGCACATAAGGATTGGTCCTCCCATAGAAACATATTTGTGCATAAAGGTTGATGGTTCATTTCTTTAAAGATATGGGTCTCTTTTTCACATGACGAAATGAAAGCAAATAGTTGTTTTCTACGGCTGCTCGGGTAGGATTTCTTTGGTAGAAAAATGACCCCGGGTAGGCCTTTCTATGTTCGGGATAGAGGTGGGGGATATGACCATCTCCAGTGCTATTTATATATTAAACATGCATGTGTTTTATGTGTTGATGTTCATTTTTTCTTGACTTTGCATTGGAATGTGGTGTTTGTTGCCCATTTTGCAATGGTATTAGATAAAACCCTCTTAAACTGTAACACCTGTGCCCTGTGACGTCGGATCACTGAAACAAACGATACAAACGTCTAACCATCATGTACACACGTCTCTACCTATAGGTATCTGGCCCATTACATTGGTGCTAACCTTGAGTGGGATATCAATAAATGTCTTCGATGTCACACCGTTTAAAGGCTGGTGGGAAAGGGAGGGGGTAAATTAATATGTGGTAAATATATTTCATAAATCAGTTATCAACAAGCAATAATTTCTTGTGTGTTTTTTTATGTAATTTTCTTGATCGCGTTATATATATTGATGTAATTTGATCTTATGTTATACATTTTGTTATATAAGAGTGTAAATACATGAAACAAGAGAAAATAAATTCAATGTCGCTTTGTTCTGAACTACGGATATTTGCGATTTTTTTATAATGTTATGGTTTTACCTGTAATTAGGCATTAACAATATATATATAATCTACCTGACCCCCCTCCCCCCGTCTCACATTGTAAATTGAATAGTATATATATCAAAACATTAAGATATTAGCGATTTAGGGAAAACACGGGTTGCTTGATACACATTTTAGTACTTGGTCTTGTAGAGTTTCACATCTTTACTAGTGTAAATGTCCGTTGGTGACCAACTGTAACAGGGACGTATAGGCTATCGCTCATTATACCGCTTCTTATAACATCATTTATGGGTAAGTATTTGCTTTAGACAGCTGTCGAACCGAAGTAAACTAGAATAAGGTTCGCTGAGAAAGCGAGAGAAAACAAGAGGCCCATTGGCCTTAACGGTCACCTGAGTCCTACAGTATTACAGTTTCAGTTAAACCTGCCTCTCCAAACTTGATTTCAAGTTTTAAACTATTTTTTCCCAAAATGGCAGCCATATTAGATTTTTGATCAACCCGAAAAATAACATCATTTTGTCAGGACCATAAGTCGATCATTCCTACCAAGTTTCAGTCGAATCGGCCCAGTAGAACTTGACTTGAAGTTTTTAATAGTTTTTCAAAATGGCCGCCATGACGGCCTTATTGGATTTCTGGTCGCCCCGAAAAATAACAACACTTTGTCGGGATCATGAGTCGATCATTCCTACCAAGTTTCAGCAAAATCGGCCCAGTAGAATTTTACTTGAAGTTTTTAAAAGTTTTTCAAAATGGCCGGCTGTGGCGGCCATATTAGATTTCAGATCATCCCGAAAAAATAACAACACTTTGAAGGATCACGAGTTGATCATTCCTACCAAAATTCAGCAAAATCGGCCCAGTAGAACTTTACTTTAAGTTTGTAATAGTTTTTCAAAATGGCGGTCATGGTGTCCATATTGGATTTCTGATCGACCCGAAAAATAACAACACTTGGTCAGGACCATGAGTCGATCATTCCTACTCAGTATCAGCTAAATCGTCCCAGTCGAACTTGACTTTAAGTTTGTAATAGTTTTTCAAAATGGCGGTCATGGTGGCCATATTTGATTTTTGATCGACCCGAAAAATAACAACACCTGGTCAGGGAGTTGTCGGTAACATTTCCGTTTCAAAGTATCAATGAAATCCATTTGACAGTTTTTCAGTTTAAGTTGAAAATGTAAAATGTTAACGGACGACGCACATCGCACGACGACGGATAGCAATAGGTCACTTGAGCTAAAGCTCAGGTGGCCTTAAAAGTTAAAACAGGGTCATATATAAAACGATGCATAGAATATTACAAAGACTTAGAGTGGCTCCACACATCGTCATCAGACTCCATTTTCGTGTTGTACTTCCGGAAAAAGGAACGCTCGGACTCAATTGTCTCGGAATAAATGTGCATGTACACCGTGTTTTCACTTCCGTTTTCCGTATTAGGCTATTCAATAACGTATAGTGAATTATAGTTACACGCAAAGGGACCTGATAATTTTTCACGGCCATTTTTGGACATAAACTAAGGTGTTCAGAGAAATTTT
The DNA here is from genome assembly GCA_032360845.1 of Crassadoma gigantea. Classification (NCBI taxonomy): domain Eukaryota; kingdom Metazoa; phylum Mollusca; class Bivalvia; order Pectinida; family Pectinidae; genus Crassadoma; species Crassadoma gigantea. The sequence goes on along the minus strand of JAULCA010440762.1, from coordinate 6,179 downwards.
ACATATTTTGGAGGTTTATATCGACTTTCGGTAAAATTCCACTAAACACCTTTATTGTGTCAAAAATACAGTTGTAACGAATTATCAGGTCCTTGTGGTAACATGTATATGTACGTGACGATGATATGCCCACACCCAATATCGAGATTTTGCTGGTTAATATGTAATCACTTGTAATTAAGGAATAAAACTTTCAATACAAAGACATAACTGACTCACGTGATACAATGATATGTGACCAGTCGACTTCAAGAAAGTCATACACTATGTACTGACCTCATATGTGTATATCACGTGCTTACTCGTGTTCACAGGCTCGATGTCGGTACGAATTTTGCTGTTGAGTAAGATTTACTCTGCCGATTTAATCATTTTTACAACTGAAGTGCACTTACTTCTGTAAAGTAGTGTTTTGTAAAATACCAAGATCACTATGAAAATGCATGTGTAGGTGCACATGAGAACGGCCTCTGCTCATAAATTTATCCGACATGTAAATATACCGTGCGTAAGCGGGCTGTTGAATGATGTCAAAAGTGTAAATTACTGAGAGCAATTTGGTTCCATAAAAAACCAATAAATTGACAATTTAATTTGATATCATTTTTATTTCTCATTTTTGTAGCAAAAGCTGCATTAAGCATTAAGTAGCTATGAACTATATACAGTAAAAAGGATAAAATGATTTATTTTTCAAAATTTTCAAGGATTTATGATATTAAGTCCAATAGATCGCAGAAAATATGTCATAAATAGCCTAGCTATCTGTCTAATACACATGTGCGCAGCTGGATTTATCACCTTAATAACAAAGATAATCCTAAAAACGTTATAAAACTTGATTAATTTGAAAATAAAACAAATGATGTATCATTGTATATTTAAGTTCGAATTACTGCTGTGAAAAATGTAACCTGAAAACTGTCAACATTATGAAATAAAGCATTATGTACACGAAATATAATACGTCTGCTGTAAACAAATACGGAAGTTTGTGTTACGTGATCTAGTTGTTATTTAATATATGAGCCATTGAGTGTCTAACCGGTTTAAGTTGGTACAAGCTGCACACTGTTATACAGGTGCATACAGATGTGAACATATGAATAGCATTGTCCATTGGTTACGGATAATATTACACTGTCTACATAATTGTGTACATAGTCGAAAAGAAGTGACAGATTCAACAGGTAAGTTGTGTTTCTCTGCTTTATATTTTGTACATGCAACGTTTTTATAACCAACTATGCAATGACCAGATCCTTCTATTTAAAAGCAGTTTGCAGGATAATATGCTTTTCATATCTGCTGTGAACAAATTCGATATTTCGACGCGGAATTTGTATTGCTAAACCTTTGATATGTAGAAGAACTGGACTAGGTCGATCGTCGGCGACCAGATAGCTCAATTTTTTGAGCGTCCGTCTACAGTTCGGAATGTCATTTTGACTTTCAGAGACAACGTAAACGGATCTCATTTAATTTCATTAAGAATTTTCTCAGTTTTGTGTCGTTTTTGTCTGTGTTTCTACCTCGTCCTTATGATAACTTATGATAAGCAAGAATTGAGACATAGGCTATTTTTAGTTTGATAGTAGATAGTATTTCAAATAGGACATGAACAGGCATGCGTGAAGTAAACATCGTTATTACATAAGAGCACACTAGGCAGACGATCTGTTCTCGGTTGCTAAAAAGTTTGTTGACTTCAACAAGAGGTTTGTAAGAAGTAGATGCCCTGTATTGCTAACTGTTTATTAAAGCAATTATACGCAAAATATTTTCCAAAGGAGATTCAAGGGAATAGGCTAGAACCCTATGCCAATCCTTGTAGCTATGTGTATTAGATTTTTCATGCCAAGCAATTTTATGACTGGTTATTGTGTGGGGACCTCAACTGTTTCCAAGGCGTAAATTAGAAACTAGGTCCCTAGGGTTGTGGCCAGACCCCGGGATCAATTCAAATAGCATGGCTGCATTTGACTCTTTATGCGCAGTAATTGTATATGTAGTTTTGGGGTGTTGATCATAACTATTAAAATATATGACCAAGGAGTTAGGTGTGCAAGGGTGGGGCAGACCCTGGGGTCAATTGTAATATCATGACTGCATTAGTCTCTTTTTGCTCTGTGATTTTTTTTGTACATTTTTTTCTAATAGGCCGGTGCCTTTTTTATTGGGAATCTCACTGCATGGATACAATAAATTGGGAATTTACGACATGTTACGGGTGTATGATATAAGAGAAATCTTGTTTGGTCCTGCTTAAACAATTTCATGTGTAAACAGAATTTGAAGTAAAACCCCGACGATAAACTTGTATTTGTCAAAAACTATAACATTGTTGCAGCACAACAGTTAACAAGAAAGCATTTTTTATTGTTTTTACACGTGATTGGGAAAATATTTGATCAGAATAGGGACAATTTCTCTAGGGGAAAGTACCTAAAGTGGGCACTAAAAATTAGGTATAAAAATATAGTTTTGGAGTGGTGACCTTCACCATTCCAAAGGCATGTCCCAGGGATTGAGTCCCCAAGGTTAGGTCAGACCTCAAGGCCTTCCTCAAAACGTATGTGTATTCATCTCTTTATACTCAGCAACTTTATATATGGTTTGGATCTCAACCATTTCCAACTCCGAAACTAGGTCCCTAGGGGTTTGGTCCATTCCAAGGGTTTGTTTAATAACATGACTGCATCATTATCTTCATGCCCAGTAATTGTATATATAGTTTTGGGGTTGGGATCTGAATTGTTTTAAAGATATGACCAAGGGATATGTCTTCAAGGTTGGGGCCATACACCCTGCCGCTTATACAAAATTGGTTCCCCTTCATCCAAGGATGCACCACACCAAATATGGACCAAATCCTTCAATTCCTTAAAAGGAAGAAGGATGTATAAAGATAATTGGCTATATTTCGACCATTGGGGCCCCACCCTTCAGGCCCAAGATCCACCGTTCATACAAAATTGGTTGCCCTTCACCAAAGGATGCTTCAGACCAAATACGGAACACATTCTATAATTCCTACAGAAAAGGAAGATTTAAAAAAAAAATTTCAATATTTGTCACTATTTGGCCCCGCCTCTCAGGCCCCAGGGGGCCAGACCCACCGTTTATACAAAATTGGTTCCCCTTCACCCAAGGATGCTTCAGACCAAATATGGAGCAACCTGCTTCTGATGACGTAATATTTAATAGACACTTGGTGTTTATAAATTTCATCAAAGGGGTGAAAAGATAGGTTGTAGTTGTGAAATGTACACAGTTCGTTCATGCAAATTACTTTTTTAAACTTCATAGGAAAAACAACTAAAAACAGGATAGACAATCATAAAATTGTGTTACATGTCGTAGTAAAATGTAACCGACAATAAATTGCGTACATGTGTGTTTGAAACTCCCTTAAACACGGAGGTATTCTCCATCTCTCTACTGGTGAAAATATGAATACACTTAACAGTTACGTTGCACTGTGACATCACTGGACTATTTAGGGGCTACCGATGTGATAGAAAATGTTTTGCATATGATACAATTATGTCTGCTCTAACATTCCATGGGACCCGGTGGTAACAGGTTTGTAATCTTGCTAATCATTGAAAGGTACATCAGGGTCAAGTTTTCCTTTGATTAGTACTGTACATATTTAATTAATTTAAGTTGTTAACACTCTGTTCGGTCATTTTACTTTTAATAAAGCATATATTGAGAATTTTATCAAACTAACTTTTTTCTGATACTTTTAAATTTCTACTAACAAATACGTGGCTATATTGCTATTACCAAAGAAATATGAAATGAATGGAACGCTTTAGTAAAATACTTACAAGAAATTTCAAATAATGGTGATTAAATTATAAATTTCTGAATCCTTTTCACAGAAAAGTTGCTTGCTAGGTTAACAAAGCGTTTCCTAAATTATCCTTATCATTATTTTTATCAGGTTAAGACATATTTACGGTCAGATTTTAACAAAATTGAAAACTCAATATAGTTGCGATTATTTATTTCAGTTTAAGAGTTGTCAAGATGAAATCCTTTCGGTTGTTTTTTTATTTCAAAGAATATAGGTAATTGAAATTCCTTTATTTCGACACTAACAATATAAATTTTGATTGGTCCCTAATAGCTTAAGACAATTGAAACCATTTATACCAATTGGTTTCTGAATAGATTGCACTCAACATAAACTGAAATAATAGACATAAAAAATCGTTTAAAAAAAACAAGCAAAATAGTCAATATATTAATTCATGTTGAATTTTTGTTTTTTCTTTCATATATCTGTCGATGAATCTTTAAAATCTTGTGTATATTTCAGAGGTCCGTATCATTTCATTAACCTTGGCAAGTGGCAACAACTCAAGGGTGCAGAACAAACCCTGATCTAAGTGGATCGTGACAGCTTCAAAACCATCACGGACAATGTCGAGGTACTATATAAAAGGGTCACAATTTACATTTTTTTTAAGTTTGTCATTTTTAAACATTCATCCTGAAAAAGCTATCTAAAATAATAGCTAATTTATTTAATATTAGAATTTTGAACATATTTATTTTAGATGCAGTTTTTTCAATCTGCGAGTAGCTAAATGTAATTCATACTTGCTTTTTTCTTGCAATCACATTGGCGTGGTCCTATAGACGTGACAAATTTCAACAAGAGGCCTAGATTGCCTTATCGCTCACCTGTTTCTTATGTTACATGACACCGACATATAGACCAAGACATTTAAACACCGCTTGTTTGACGTTCTAACATATTTGACCCCTGTGATCTTAAATGTAGGTCAAGGTTTAATGAAGACATTTTCAGCCAAAGTACCCACTGGCCAAACATTATGACCCTGTGCCTAATGGAGCTTTAGAAGAAGATTGTTAAAGCTTTTAACCTGTGTTAACATTCGACACCCGACTAGCACTTAAAATTGAACTTTGACCTCATTAAAGTAATGAAGAAAAATAATCGCACTGCTGGTCTACATGTCATGAATTAAGTCTAAATGGTTCTTATGGAATTGTTGTTTGATTTGGTTTGGTTTGGTTTTATTTTTTTTAACGTCCTATTCACAGGTAAGGTCATTTGAGGACGGCCTCCCCTGTGTGCAAGATGCATGCGTGTAGTGTATGCGTGATATTTGAGAGGATGCGATAAGTCCGTGTATTGTCTTCTTGTGAAAGCGCGGAACTGATGCCGACTTTATAGTGCTATCTCACTGAAACATACTGCCGAAGACACCCAGCAGGACTCCCCAGCCGGTCACATTATACTGACAACAGGCAAACCAGTCTTTCCACTCCTAATTTGCAGTTACCTACTGGCCAAATGTCATGACCTTAGGTCTTCCAGTTCTTGAGTAGTTGTTCAAGAGAAAAAGTTGACGGACGGACTAACATCGACTTCTGAAGTGGATTATTTTGTCCTATTAACTAGTGGGATGCAACCCACCATTACGATAGCATTAAAAATCTGATCAATGTTCCGTTCATTCCGTCGCTAAAATAGCATATTCGCGAAGAGTTTTAATTGAATTATGGGAAGAAAATCAAAATTCTACTTAACTTCATCTCCTAAAGGCGACGAAGATGTTTTGACGGAATGAATTGCTGATAAAATCCATAAGAAATGTTGAGTGAGTACGGACGGACGGACAGACGACGGTCGCCGCAGTACGGCATCAAACTGATGTTGATTATTTTTCCATTGGAAATCGATTTCTCAATGAAGCCTAAATGTATATATTATGTTTTACTAAACGGAGAAATGAGAAAACGAAACTTCAGCTCTATTGTGTTCTATTATATGCATAAAATATTTCCAGAATGAAGTAATCATCACAATTTCATGATTGACAAAATAATGAGTCCAATTATGATAGCGTAAGATGGCTCTTAAAAGGTACGATACCGTTTTGGTTTCAGTTCGTCAATTTGATCAGCACTGAGACTTTCTGTCTTATATTTATAGAAGATATGTCATTAGTTTTCCTTCATATTAGATTTATTATACAAGTTTTGGATTACACAAGTTAGCGAACCACTGGCGAGCAAAAAGGAAACATCAAAAACAAGGTGCATCAATCTATTATGAAGGCGCCTCTCTCTGTAGCTAGGATGCGATTCACTGATTTCAGGTTTAATAGAATGTAATTTGTTATCTAAGCATTGGT
>JAULCA010440761.1:0-10687 GCA_032360845.1 Crassadoma gigantea | reverse complement strand
GGAATTTTGAAGCGTATTAAATCGCTTTTTTTATTGTTTTACAATACCAAAATGTTCATTTGTTCGTTTATTACCTTTGTTGAGATCAGCTTAATCATTCATCGAAATATTAAAGACCATGTTTCCCGCCATCGGGTGTTAATGGGAAATAAATTCTTCTAAAGTCGATTTATTGTCTCATCGACCTCACCGGAGGTCGATATTACACTACTCCCGACATGCACCATTTACGACTAAACAATGTCGGAACCAAATGTTCATTAGATTCATTTCCGTTTCACCAAAAAGTTTTTATCTTAGCTGATGAGTTCAGTTTTCTGTCACTCTGTACCCGATTGTCTCATTATTCCGTTTTAACAGAGATGCACGTGCAACATTAAGATATGTAAATGCACATGCGTACATTCCTCCGACAAACGAAGTGGTTATATATATATGAATATAATACTAACATACGATATATGTACTACGTTGTGTTCTGTTTGCATTGCAGCATGTATATCGATCCGCTTGTCCATTGTATGGGTGTTATATTGCAATAAAATTTAATTAAATTGAATTTAAAATATTACAAAGAAAATATAGCCTTCTTATTTAATAACTGTCTAAAGAAACGATTATTCTTACGTGACGATCTCTGTTGCACTTTCACAGAAACAAAACCGATTTGTTGTCAGAGCGCATTACGTTCAGTGCATGAAATTTCATAAACTGACGATCGCTTTGCTCTCAAAGATTCATGCCCTGATGCCGTTAAATTGTCTGATAAATACACAGCACCTACTCTTTATGAACAATAGTTTACACTCGAATTAAAGATCCAGTAAATCGCGATAACTTATCTAATTATAAGACACTATTGGGCCTTTGTTTTCCAACAATAGTGCGCATAGCCAACGACTCTTGTTTTATAGCAACAATTTTTTTTTGTGTGCGTCCAATACATGTGGTTAACATACAGTTAAAGGCAAATTACATTCAAATCGTTATTGTCATGGTTTCCAATTGCTTAAGAATAATTTGACTTAATCACGTGCTTATGTAACACGATTTCTGGACCAATCTCTTTGTTTTCTGATATGTTCCTAAGTTCATTCCCGGTGAGTTGTAAGGTTCCCGAGTTCCATCCGAGTTTTTCGTCTGCTTTATAACGAACCTACTTTCAGATAAAGGGTTAAATGTTTGTCCTAGACGTCTATTTACGTACACAGCCATGAATTCCCCAACCGTACGGGGCTGTAACAGTTGACTAGAGATAACTACTTATCATGGGTCCGGCCTACATGTATGTCTACCTCTGGTTTGTTTTTTGTTGTTTTTTTTATTCAGAAAACTTTTCTAATCTTATTTTAATAGACGCATGTATGAAGAGTTTAGAACTTCGAAATAAGAAAAAAATAATATGCAATGAAGCTGGTTGTATCAATAAAGTAAGATTCACCAGATGCAGTATTTGATAAGTTTGTGTTTATCAGTCTAGTAACATTTGATAGACCCCTCCAATACCGAACCCCAACCCCTAGCCTTACACTCACAAATACGTGTTAAAATAATTTACCAATTCAAAAAAAAAGATCTTGTCCTAAGTGTGCTGCAACAACTAAGAATATGAGTACAGATTTTTATTTTTCACTCAAATCAAATTCCCTTTATCAAATAAAGCACTTCAAGCGTAGTCTCGTTCAACTAGACGCTTGAGACAACAAGCGCCTGGTTGAACAAGCGCGGAGGGTGACCTTTAATTCATGCGTCTGCACGCACAGGATCACTTTTCGTTTATTGCGGTCCAAACGGTTGAACCGGTTGGACCAGATTTGTTCGTGCTTTCAAGCGAGCCTTGACAAAGCCTTGGAAGGCCTGCATAAACATTTGTAGGTCCACCGGGATTTATACCCGAAATTATTACATTTTAAAATAGACAAACCGCTTGTTAAACATAAACATGTCCAAGGGGCTTCCCCGGCAATTCACCTTGGGCTTTTTCATTTAATACCGGGCGGTACTCACGCGCTTAAATTATAAAAGCACGTGCTTACATACAGCATTTTTTTGTAACCATGAGACATTTGTCGAAGGTTAAGCTTATGACAAAAACAAGGCTATCGTTTTTATCACATACAATGTAGGATTTAAACCGAGATAGTTACTGCCGCCAAATTGTATGCCGAACGCCCACTAAGTTGAAACTCGGTGCAAAACAGTCAGGAAACATAAACGGGGAGACGTGTGGAGAAAATTCAATTAAAAACAGATTAAGAAAAAGAAAAAAAGGACAGAAATATTTTTGCATTGGGTTTCAAACCAATGATTATACATTCCTGTTGATTCACAGGGTATAAAGACTAGCTGTGATGACGACTACGATAAATCTTAGAGATTAAATGTTAACTTTGATATTATCAAATGGCAGTGGCGCCCCCTCCTCCAACTGTAAACCTTATTTGTAATTATATAAACTACACAAGTAGTTGGCCGTGATAATCTCACCACCCAGCTTTCGACAAGATAATTAATATAGTTCTATATTTCTATAGGATTAGTCTGAAATCAAATTATATTTCTATCTAGCAAACATTTTTTTCTAAGGGAATTTTTGTTCAAACTTTTATATGATAATAGTGATAATAAGTTTCATTTTATTGTGCGTTTAGTAATTGTTTTTAAGATATCACAAGTTAATTTCTTACATACAACGTTGCTTGGCAACACCTCACGCTTGGCTTTAATGTTGACCGTTCGCCCGAGTGATTTTGGGTGAGACAGAATGATCTCAACCCGAGGGGTAAGATTTTAAAGTTGTAAAAACACCAGTTTTGCCGAGTGTTTGACAGCTTAATAAACTTACCCCGAGGGTTGAGATCACCCTGTCTCACTCCAAAGGGAGTGAGAGTGAGAATCATTTTTCTCTTACCCTGTTTACCCTCTTATGTATCGTATATAGACGTTACATTTGTGCAAGACAATGATGCGGTTGAAATGTCGACGTGACGTCATTGTATTGTTGTCGTGACGTCATGATATTGTTGCTATGACGTCATACAATTGTTGAGTACGTGCAAAGAGCAGGTGTAGCTTGTCTCAACCCTAGGGTGAGATAAGAACATCTCACACCGTTGAAATGGTGGCTATCCCTGTCCAGGGTAAGACAAAAGGGTTATCTCCCCATGTCGCAATATACCCTCGTCCTTAAAGTCCCAATTAACGTTCAGTATTAAGGGTAATGGCAAGAACTGGTTCACCCATTTTCAATATAATATGATCGGTCGGAATGCTGTGGTCAACGGTGTACCTTCGGCATGGTGTTTCAGTGAGATAGCGCTATAAAGTCGGCATAAGATCCGCACTATCACAAGAAGGAAACCACACCAACATACCCTGTCTCCAGCACACATACCCACACATATGCACACTTACACAACACACATGTAGAACGTCCTTAAATGATCTTAGCTGTTAATATTATGTTAAACTAAATAAAACCAAACCAAACTGTCGTGTATAAATGATAAGTGGCAAGTATCAGTAATAGCTGTAATGACAAACGCGTGTAATATACAGGCCGATAAACGGTGTAGAACTGTTCCGTTTTATTTCGAATTAACCGAACATGTTTACAGAATCTGTGTTGTTGGCAATTTTTATGTCTCGGGATGTAATCGTTACAGGACAAACTTCCTAGTATTTTATCTACGATTATTCTGACATAAGAATTCAATTAATCTGCACGTGTTATATAATTATAGCTAAGTATAGTCACATAAAAGATGGACCAAACGATATCATAGATTTATTGCCAATGACTGTGGGGCAAATTCATAGAAATTAGTAGACGGATACCATCAATAGGACAATAAAATGCCGCCATATCTGAAATACGCTCCAGTGGAATGTTACGTGTTGTTCACCCTTTGTGATTGTTCCACTACCAGAAACCGTAACTGCGCACTGGTAACTGTGGATTTACAGACAAGACTACTGATTTGATAAATCTTTCGGGGATCTTCGGATGGCGCATTGGGTATTGCACTGGTCTTTCTCCAACGACGGGGTTCGATTCCCAAATCAGAAGTGAAAATGTATGGGGTCACCTGCCTGACCACGTGGGTTTTCGCTGGGAACTCCGGTTGCCTCCAACATAAAGACCCCCCGCGCGCTAACATCCAGACCAACGAAGAGGCGATAAAAATAGGGATTGAACGGCGGTTTTTTTTTTTTTTAATTTTCATGCCGGTACATGTACAGTGTATGAACGTAAATTGGCTACATCCATATTGCATGAAGCTGATAAGGCTTCATATTCGTTATGGATGTAACCGATTTGCGTTCATACAGGCACGAAAATTAAAGCGCCGTTCAAACCCTATATTTACATTTTAACAATAGAACAAATGCTTGATAATTTATTCACTGCGTTTGGTGTATGCATCGTCCTTTAAACGACTTTGGCAGAACAGTCCTAATGGCGCCAAGAACTAACCGTAGTCAGTTTAGTGTTTGACGTAGGGGCTGGTTTGGTTTGGTTATATTTTGTTTAACGTCCTATTAACAGCTTAGGTCATTTAAGGACGGCCTCCCCTGCGTGCAAGATGAATCCGTGTAGTGAATGCGTGTGTGTTTTGGGAGGCTGTGATATGTTCGTGTCTCCTTGTAATAGCGCGGAACTGATGCCGACTTTATAGTGCTATCTCACTGGAACATACTGTCGAAGACAACCAGCAGGACATTCCACCCGGTCACATTATACTGACAACGGGCGAGCCAGTCGCCCCACTCCTAAATTGCTGAGCGTTTAGCAGGAGTAGAAACTACCATTTTTATAGACTTCCTCACAGGGGCGAACGCTCAACTTATGGCCAAAAGTGAGGCATTGTCAAGGGACATATTAGAAAGAAGAAAGTTGTTTAGAAAGAAGAGAAAAGATAAGATCCCATACTTAGTCGCTTCTTACGATCATGCAATGGGGGCAGCAGGTACCATTATTACGCCCTACCTGCAGGGATTGACGTAGGGGCATCCTCCGTCCGAAACAAAGCGACAAGACCTTCATTGAACAAGGTTAATCCATGACGTCATAAGTAAATCACATGAGAATCACGATAGTTTTTGCTTTCATACTCAAATGAAATGCCTTTCTGCTGGTAATGTTTATATAGTGGGTTATAACGCAAATGTAAAAATATACAGATGTGAGTTGTAATAACTTGTTTCATAATTGTTGTAATATATATAGATATATATACATATTTAAATCTTTTGGGATATGAACGATATATATTCAACAACGGTTTTTTGTTGTGATGGTAAAAAAAAAACATGGCTATGCAGGGACTATTTTAACTCTAAATTTCGAGATAATAACTCGAATTTTCGAGTTACTATCTCGAATTTTCGAGCTATTTTTTTTTTAAGATTTGAACCCGTGCTTCTGATTGTGAAACTATCTGTCTACAGCCAATTGAGCGTCAACGTAAAAAGTGCCACAGGGACCTGATAATTTTTACGACTATATTTGGACCTTAACTAAGGTGTTCAGAGTAATTTTACACGTTTCATGGATTTGTATCAAATATCTGGTAAAGCCAACCCGTATGATGATATAATTGTTTTTTTTTAATTTTTTTTTAATTTTGTTGGTTTTTTTTTTACTAAAGATTGATCTTAACCCCTAAAACATGTAAAAATACTGGGAACACCTTAGTTTAGGTCCAAATATGTAGCTATAGCAAATTCTCAGGTCACTTCGAACTGTGCTAAAATTATACATCTGTATTCCCTTATCAACTTTAAAATCTGCTTTTGAATCGATATGTCCTGGATCTAGATCTAGATCCGAAATCAGACTAGGGTGTAGGTAATGGGGCGGGGTTGTACGTTGCAGTCGATCTAGACCTATAGATATGGAGTAGTCTACAGTGTTACGTCGGCTGTGTTGTGAAATAATTTTTTTTGTGAAGCTTGTAGAAGAGCTGTAATTATCTCTTTGATTAAGGTCATAATTCACTCTCGGATAACAAAGATTCTCTACTTGAATAAGAAGGCAATTCCGCGGTTATCCGTGCTGTCTCAGAAGTTTTTTCTACATGTAATTTGCCCGTATTACCGAGCGTACTACCATCCCAGCGGGGATATTTTAATAAATATAAGCTAGTTCAAGAACCTATAGAGTTTATAACAATGGTATAAGAAAATAGTTTATTCAAGTTATGTTACAAAACGTGGATTGGACACAAGTTATTAAACTTATATTAAGCCTTTTCCAAGCAAATATTTACAATAGTACAAGATGGCAGATTCTAATTAATACACACATGAATATATACTATTTCATTTTTAAACGTTTTCATTTGTAATTTAAATTGAAATTTTACTAAGTTATTGATCGGAGTCATACCGTTTAATGTTGTAAATTTTCTGTGTCAGCCTTAATAGCCAATTAACTACAGCAAGAAGTTATATGCATAAACATATATGCATTTTATTTATCTATTTGTTTTTCATAAATAATAAATACATTTCTGCCATGGGGATACATGTGGGTTACACGTTTAAAACCAATTCTTTTTATCTATTGCGTCACATGTACCGACCATGATGTTTGATAAACTAGGATCTTTCCTGCAACATTATTGGGAATAATTTCAAAATGTTCTAGCTTCCTTAAAAGGTACAAAACTCAAAATTGTCTTTGCTATGTATGTATAGGGGAATACAGCTATAACAGCAATATAACTTGTCAATGTTCGGTAGTAAAAGTATGGGTCGTTCTACCTTAACAAATTCCTAAATGACGTACTTCAAACTCCAATGTGTAAATTCTTCATGTGTCTGTTCCTATCAAGTAGTTATAATATATTGCTATATGTTTAAGAACTGCTAATGATAGTTCCGTGACGTTCCTTAACCTACAAAACACATATTTCATCTATATTCAAGGCATAATGGCGCCATTGTACTCAAATAACCTTTCGTATAATTGATGAAGGCCTTGACACACTTGTGCAGTTGAAATTTTCCAAGTATGTATTCATGATTGTTTAAAAGGCGGAAATGAGTAATCAAGAACTATCGGCACTTCCCGTAAGCACATTTTCTCGATTACGGAAAGTGCCGACGGTTCCCGATTGGGAAATTAGGCTGTAATGGATGGCATGTGTCATGTTACAGCCCAAACTAAATTTTATCTACCAAAAAACTTTCCTCTTTTCGTATAAATCTTCCTCTGACGTTATTCGTCAAATTATTGAATTTGGTGAGTATCCTATTTTACAGCGTAGAGCAGAAAAGCCAGTATAACTGATCGATGTGGATTGATTGGTTGACAAGGTGATTGTGACGTCACAAGTGATTGAGCTCCACGCCCAGGTAGACGGTCCCTGTCATGCAAGCGTAGTGAAAACAACTCACCTGTAGTGACGTCGTAATTGTTTATGGGGAGAGTTAATGAAAACGGAGATGTGATCGTGGTTTGTTTTGGCGACAATGTTTGACATTTAGGAAAGAAAATTGTTTTATGAGAAGCTAAAATTCTTACATTGCATAATGAGATATGTAGTTATTAAGAGTCCGTGTGTATAGACTGTATAAGTATCTTTGATACTCCTGAGGTTACGGTCACCTACGAACTATCGAGTTTGATACAAATATTGTAAAAAAAACAATTTAAAAAAAACAATATGCAGAAATCTGAAGAAGAAAGGATGATTTCAGTTTTCATTTTTTTGTTTTTGTTTCTTGTTTAAATATATTTATTGTCAAACGTAGAAAAGGAATTAGGCACAAGTTATTACGTATCAACGCCTTCTCCTAATATACATTTTACTACAAACAACACACACATGTAGGTGGCGGAGGACAATTCATTAAGCCACGTTAAGCATGAGAACATGTAATCTTTGTCTGTGTGTTGATCATATCGAGGCTTTTGTATCAGTTTGACAATTTTACTTAAAAATACCCCAGTTAACTTATAGATATATGGAGGTTGGCAGTTACGATACTGAATGTATTTCTTATTTCATTATAAGCTAAAAATGGTTTTAAATGCATTTCATCGGTCCTTAATATAGCGGAACTGGAATGGGTCGATCGTTGGCGACCAGATTGCTCAAAAGCGAAGAAACCTGCACGACAAGGACGTGGTTCGAACACAGGACCCTCCGAACTCTAGACGGACTCTTTACCGATTGAGCTACCTGGTTGCCGGCGATCGTCTCGGTCCAGTTCTGCTTTAGGAAAAGTAATTCATTTAAGACGTTTTTAAATTCATTAAAACACACACACATTAACACACCGCCCAAGCCTCAGAGTTCCCCTTTATTACTGGACAGTCTCCGCGGTAATTCACTACTGGTAACCTCCCACTTATTTAGGGTAATTATGACTTTTTTTTCTAATTTGAAGATTATGATGACTGCATATCGTTAGACTCTGTAAATTATAATGGATTTTTATTTTAATAATCCGGAAATGTGCGGAACACCATTCACCTCGCCAAGTAAAGTCCCTATGACGAGGTGCTCATAAGTAGTGTTGTAAAAAATGGTGTTTACCAAAGTGGAAGGTTAACTAGAAAAAAAATGAGTAAAATTTCTCGTTTAATACGCTAAAGACTGAAGGTCAATCGCCTCTCCATGGTTATCTCATTAAGGGTATATCCAACACTAAGGGAGGTATAGCTCTCTCTGTATGACGTCGCCACACCGGAAATGTAAAAGGTGAACACGTGCAGCACAATTCCCAACAGCAATGTAGAGGGCTTTTTTGTTTAAACATAATTAGTTATTTGTCATTCAACAAAAGGATAAGAACAATTCATCTCAACTTAGAAACGCCTCTTTGAATAGATTTTATTATACAAAAAGCTATGGCGGGTTGTTATAGTATGCCTATTTCCCTGAAAAGGTTGCACTGTTATGACGAGTCCTCAGGTATACAGGTAGCTCTATCAGAATCCCGTGTCTAAAAATAGATTAATGTAAAACAGACGAATGTAAGGCCATGGCTATTAATACATGCGTTTCACGATAAAGACTCAACAAAATGCTTATTTCGCGTTATGCTGAATAAAACACAAGATCGTACAATCATTACTAACAAGTTTAAAAGGATTTATAATGCATGACTACCGCGTACGTCATGCCATTACCTGTTTTCTTAAAAAACACATCTTGATTTTGTTCTTACTGCACCTTAGAATGGTCAAATTACATATAGTTTTCGAGAAGTATTGCACTCCTGATTTTGTATTGCATTCTTTCTGCATTTAAATCAAAAGTGACTGTCCTCGACGATGAATTTTCCTTCATGTTCGATGATATCTTTGCGATAATAACAGTTCACTGTTTTGCTTTGCCCTTTATTCTGACGCAACAATCCCATATACTTTGTATTTCGGCATTATTAGTTTAAAAACACTAGTACTAATGTTGGAGGGTAAAACAAATCATAAATATGTTAATTGGACATTAAACACAAACAAACCAAATATTCACATATACATTGATTAAATAGAAGTGGACATGTTTTTACAAACGGTACTTGGCATAACCTTGCTGACCTTCAACATGTTAAACAAGCATTGTATTATGACGGGACACGTTCTTATATCATGCTGCGCCATTATTAGAACTAATAAATTATGAATAAATAAATGATCTTTATTTAACGTTGTGTAAATAAAGTCAACAACAAACATAAGCTCAGTAAAGCTTTTATTACGACCCCGGTAAGGGAACAAATGTTGTTTTTGTGGTAAAGATAAAACACTACGGAGAAAAATCACCGTACCATCGGAAGGAAAACAACCAACCCTTATTGTATCGAATGTGTTTGACGTGTAAATATGAAAATAGAAATATTTGTAAAACAGGAGTTGTTAATGTTTCAACATAAAAATGATCATTCATATTATCATTATAATTCGTAATAGCTAGGTTGTATGTTTTGGCACAAATAGTAATTGAAAACTGTTATTACGTATGGTGGCTTATATATAACATTTCGTTTTTCGCTTTGTCGACCGCGGAATAACGACATAACGAAATAACGACATAACGACATAACGAAATAACGCCATAACGAAAAGACGAAAACCCGCCAAATCGAAAAGACGAAAAAGCGCCAAAGCTAAAACACGAACTAACGCCAAAATAAGCGAGAAAAGATGCCATTTTATTTCTACGCTTTGGCGTTAATTTTACATCGGTTTTTATTTCGATTTGTCGGGTTTTTGTCTGTTTTGTTATTTAGCTTTGGCGTTATTTCGCTTTAGCGGGTTTTCGTTTTTTTTTTTTGTTATTTCGCTTCGCGTTATTTCGCGGGCGACAAAGCGAAAAGACGAAATGTCATATATAAGTCACCATAATTACGGGCTTTCGCAAACGTATGTTTATTTGGTCGAGCAAAGAGTGCACATGATCAGTGTCTTGACTATAAACCGCATTATACAAAAAATGTAGAGTCGGTTTGTAGTTTCCGCTATTAAGTTCCAGACAAAGTCTATTTGCACTCATTGCTTGACAAAGGGAATGGGTGTTTTCTAAAGCTCGCGAAATAAACAAGCATAGCATTTTCTATTCATACCAAACTAATAATTCTCGTTCCGAATGTAATACTTTAGTAACTCATTTTCCAATAAATATGAAGTTTTTAACGGCTTTGTAAGATACGATCAGGCTAAGAAAGCGAG
>JAULCA010440717.1:0-10731 GCA_032360845.1 Crassadoma gigantea | reverse complement strand
TGCCCAAGGATGCTTCAGACCAAATATGGAACAAATCCTTTCATTCCTACAGAAGAAGAAGGATTTTAAAGAATTTGGTATTTTCCACTTTTGGGCCCCGCCCCTCAACGTCCAGTGGGACAAGATTCACCATTTATACAAAATTTATTCCTCTTTAACCAAGGATGCTTTAAACCAAATATGGAACAAATTCTTTCATTCCTATGAAGAAGAAAGATTTCAAAGAATTTCCTCTGCTCCTCTATTTGGCCCTTCCCCTCTGCCCATATGGGGGTCAGACCGATGGTTAATACAAAATTGGCTCTCCTTTGCCCAGGGATGCTTCAGACCAAAATATGGAACAAATCCTTTCATTCCTAAAGAAGAAGAAGGATTTTAACAATTTGCTATGTTCTCCTATATTGCCCCGGCCCTCAGCCCCCATTGGGGTCATACCCATGGTTTATACAAAATCGGGTTCCGTTTGCTCCAGGATGCTTCAGACAAAATATGGAACAAATCCTTTCATTCCTAAAGAAGAAGAAGGATTTAAAAAAAAATTGCTATGTTCAACTATTGGGCCCCGCCCCTCAGCGTCCAGGGGGACAAGACCCACCATTTATACAAAATTAGTTTCCTTTTAACCAAGGATGATTCAGACCAAATATGGAACAAAACCTCTTATTTCTACAAAAGAAGAAGGATTATTTAAAATTTGCTATGTTCCCCTATTGGGCCCCGCCCCTCAGCGCCCTTGGGGACAAGACCCACCATTTATACAAAATTGGTTCCCCTTGAACCAAGGATGCTTCAGACCAAATATGGAACACATCCTTTCAATCGTACAGCAGAAAAAGGATTTTGAAAGAACTTGCTATGCTCCACTATTGGGCACCGTTCCCCAGACCCCATGGGGGTCTGACAAATAGATTATACGAAATTGATTCTCCATTGCCCAGGGATGCTTCAGGTAAAATTTGGAACGAATCCTTTCATTCAAAAAGAAGAAGAATGATTATAAAGAATTTGATATGTTCCCCTATTTGGCTCCGGCCCTAAGCCCCCACGGGGGTCAGACCCATGCTTTATACAAAATTAGGTTCCCTTTGCTCAAGGATGCTTCAGACCATATATGGGACAAATCCTCTTTTTCCTTCAGAAGAAGAAGGATTTTAAAGAATTTTAAGGATGCTTCAGACCAAATATGGAACAAGCCCTTTCATTTATACGAAAAAGGAAGGATTTTTTAGAAATTTGCTATGATCCACTATTGGGCCCCGTCCCTCAGCCCGTAAGGGGGCCAGATCCCCGGTTTATAAAAAAAAATTCCCCCTCAACCCAAGAATGCTTCAGACCAAATATGGAACAAATCCTTTTATTCGTACAGAAAAAGAAGGATTTCAAACAATTGGCCATGTTCCCATATTTGGCCCCGCCACTCAGCCCCTATGGTGGACAGACCAATGGTTGATACAAAATTCGTAACCCTTTTACCAAGGATGCTTCAGACTAAATATGGAACAAATCCTTTTATCCCTACAGAAGAAGACGGATTTTAAAGTATTTGCTATGTTCCACTATTGGGACTCGCCCCTCAGTACCAGGGGGGCCAGACCCATGATTTATACAAAATCTTAAGACTAAATATGGAACAAATCCTTTCATTCCTACAGAAGAAGGATTTTAAAGAATTTGGTATGTTCGACTATGTGGCCCCGCCTCTCAGCGTCCTGGGGGACAAGACCCACCATTCATACAAAATTAATTCCCCTTTAACCAAGGATGCTTCAGACCAAATATGGAACACATCCTTTCATTCGTACAGAAGAAGAAGGATTTCAAAGAATTTGCTATGTTCCACTATTGGGCCCCGCCCCTCAGCCCCTATGGGGTTCAGACCAATAGTTTATACAAAACTGGTTACCCTAAGGATGCTTCAGACAAAATATGGAACAAATCCTTTCATTCCTACAGAAGAAGAAGGATTTTAAAGAATTTGCAATGTTCCACTATTTGGCCCGGGCCCTTAGCCCCATTGGGGTCAGGTGTAGGTGAGCTAAAAATGTCATGTGCCATGTACAACTTGAAACGTTTTTTTCGTTCTTTTATCTCTATTAAAGTTATGACAAATGATCACATTAATATATAACCAGTACTTGAAACATATACAACATTGTATTTAATTTTTACAGAATACGTTAGTACGGAATACAGAAGCCCTGTTCTCTTCCGGTCTAAAGTTACATTATGCGCTATTACAAAATCGCACAGAATTAAAAAAAAAAATATGGTTAAACGCTAGAAATAGTATGACTTGATCCATATCTGGCTTATTGGGTTAACCCAATATTCTACCAGAAGATGGAGGGTAACTTTCAATATGCTACCACTGGTGACAGTGACCTCCTGCTGTCAAGTAGAGAACAGGAAGCTCAAGTTTCCAACATATTGTTATCTTAACCTGCCGACACATGTGTTAGAAGGGTTTCTTCTTCTACTGTCACAATCTATCACAATATTGATAAACAATAATAATGATTAAAGGTTAATATAAACTGCTTTATCACAACCTATTTTGAAGGTCGTATTAAATGGTTCACAAATTATTATCTGTGGTTATAGGGCCATTGCAACCAACCAATATCTTTCTAAACTCCCAATGGAGCACACAGTCGGATTTGCCGTTCGGACGTTCACAGCCAGCATTATACAATTCTAGCACAGCTGAGTAGACTGAAACAAGCAGAGTAAAGTATATTGCTCACGGATATTACACAGTGCCATGCCTTGACTCAAACCCGTAACGATTCGGTTACGAGACCAGCGTCCTACAATTAGACTACCGTATCATTTACATGTATGCATACTTTCAAGAATCAATTAACATATTTTAAAATATTGAAACCAGTAAATTGGTGATGAATCTTTATTTACCAAAACCCATCGTGGCCTCAGATTGTTCGGCTGACTTTTTATCTGTAATCAAGCGTGATCGTTACTTCATTTGGGATAATCTATATATTTACCATGGAACCTGCTGTTCAAATGCCTTAAGAGTTTTTTTCCTTTTTAGAGTAATCTTTAATATCAAATCAGAATAAAAAATTGCATCCATAGGGTTCCCCTTGACGTGGCATGGAAAGAATATGACGAAAAAACGTTTTGCTAGAATGCCAAGACTGTATCACTTTTTCAATATTGAAATTATATCTAAATAAATTCACAAATACAAATGTGAAACCAAGAGTGACATGGATTGGTGATACGTTTTTTAAACTGAGGAATTTGTGAGTTGTTTTCATATTCTGATTACTTTGAAAATGGAGATTAAGTTTTTTCATTCTGAATTATAACATTCGTAAATTTACAAAATAACACGTTGTTTGTTCAAAGTCTAATTGATAACACAAATTAAATTAACATATGAACAAAACTATCGATTATATGATATTTCTCTGCTTCTGCTTGGTATTGCTTACTTACCTCTTCGTGAAGTCGTCATAGCGTTTCCGAATAGGAAGACCAAGTTTTCTGATTTTTGCCACTTCGGATATCCCATTATAAAGCATCTGTTCTAACACCTTTTCGCCATCAAAGTTGTCTGGTTTTAAAAACATGTTGGGTTTGATGCATCTGTAAGAGTCGAAGCAATGTATTTCTGTCATTTTTGACATCTTTGCTATTACCTCAGGATTAAATCTTGCTTTGGTCGATTTAATGGGTTGATGAATTGAGTTAGTCTAGAAACAAATTTAATGAACTGTGAAGCAGTGCATGTTGAAGTTGATTCAAGACCAATTCAATTCATCACCCCATGCAAATCGACCAAAGCAAGATTCAATCCTTATATTTGAATAAACATGTTTCTTTTTGGTAATTGGAACTTGGAACCCATTCTGATATTTGTCCCAGACTTTTTAGCTTCTGCAAGTCTAGGCATAGACGTAATGAAAAAGAATTATAGTCCGTCATTAAACGACTATCATACAACATAATATTAACTTGTCTTCCTTCTTAACTATGTAAACTCTGACTGCGTATAAATTAGCGTATACGCAGTGAAAAAAGGCTCGGCGGATTGATATTTGTTTCAAATACGGCGCCGTTCACGCTTCAGCCAGATTATTATCCAATGACAACCAATTCTAGGATCATTCACCACTTGTATAAATAAAACATATTCAGGATCCCTGATACAACAAAAGAATGTTGTCAAACTTCTTATTCCATGAATGCACATTCGAATTTCGTTGGCGGTAACGTCAACAATGGCGGCTTCGTTCTGACCACGTCACTCCAAATATATATGTAAACATATGGATTGACCTTCATTTTGACGGCGTATAAGGCAGTATGAACGCAGTTGGCTGTGAACATATTGTTTATGGAGCGCTCAAGCGCACCATATGTTCGTTGCCAACTTACACGCAATATTTAATTTTTGATGATGAACTCATAACTTTAATTATAAAATTTTCTGACGTGTCCACACAAGGCACACAATCTCAGACACAAGTCTGCGGCAGCCATCTTTTACTAGCTCGAAGTTGCCACACGAAAATGCCGATCAAAATTGAGAGGTGGTCATATCGTTCTAAATCTTCTAGAAGGTGAAACTGCAATTGCTGAATGTAGAATTGGACATTAAAACAGGCGTGGCTTGAAAGGACGAAACCGTTTGATGTGGCAGCTGGCTGTTTGACTACATTTCAGGTACGACGTGACTAGGCCTTCATACGTAATTTTTGGTTCGTACTGGGGGCGGGGTGTGACAGTGACGCAAGGGGTAGAATTGGCAGCTGTAGGACAGTACATGAATTGCCACTACTGCTATCAATAGCTACGAGTGTTCTGACAATTGACCGTTTTTAGTCGCTCGAACAGTTTCTTGTGTAGTTTCTCACTGAGGCCTCGTTACGGTCAACTGACATAATGATTTGTCATGTCGCGTAGTTCAAGTTTTGTATGGATGTTGGGCGTAAGCAGTGGGCCGTGTATTGTTTGCTACAGTTTATATACTTGGATATATCCGGCATGTAGGAAGAGAAGCTACTCTTTCCCAGTGTCTTGCAATTAAACCAGGTTTGACATATTCTTCATGTTTATTGATCACTTCGTTGACACATTTGTTGAATAGTGAGGTACTGTTAGGGTAAGTTTTTACATACTTGGCTGTAACATTTGTACTGGACAATTTGCTGGACTAGTAACGTACATGCGTTTGTCATATGTTGCTTCAGTTTTGGTTAGGTCACCTTTCAGGTCACGAGTCATGACAGCATATTCGAAACCCGATCCATATGTTTTAAATCCAAAAGACTCTCTTTAAAGTTGGTGATGACACTCTAATCCACGTGTTACGAAGTGTATGGCGATGTTGTGCCATACGCATTGCCTCAAAATGAAAGGGGATAATTTTGCCTGCTCGCAATAAGCTGATATGTTTTGCAAAGGTCACTGAGCTCAATTATTTCTTTTCGTTCAGTTGATTTTGATGTCTCTGTGGCTTTCCTTTCTTTTAACATTTACAATATCAACATTGCAGTCAAAGTCGTGCAGGGGTCTGTTTATCGTAGCTCGTTTACTTCAAGAGTGGTCTTATGATACTCAGCTGTCTAGTTGGAGTTTGGGTTTTGTTTTGTTCGAGCATCACAATAGAAATGCCCCATTTTCTTGCTCTGTTCCTCGGTTTTTACATTCTTCATGTCCCTTATGAAGAAGTAAGTGTAATAATTGTGATAATGTATCTCCAATAAAAGAAATAATTTTAATTACTTGTTCTTACAGCGTCCCCAGGCACCGCATATACTTCATAGCTTTAGTTAATATTTGATTCTTTTACTTGATTGTAACCTATTCATCTTGAAATTGGTGTCTATATATACGAAAAATCACTATTGAAAATAGAACCTATGGTATCTAACCCGATAATAAGTTGAGTGTTATCATAACCAACATGAATCACAGGTCTTTGTAAAAATAGAGATAGTAATTACTGCTTCAACTGACGTCCATAAACTTCACCCTGTACAATCAGAAATGTGTTCTGTCAGATATTTTCCTTTAGTTTTGTATTGTTTCATATTTCAATTATTGGTAATTATCTCGTTTAATCTTCGTTCCTCACTTGTGTTTTTTTGGGCACTTGGATTCGTTTAATGCCTCAAATTTGGTAATGCTGATTGCCAAATATCATCAAGAGCTGCCACCAACAGCTCATTCTTTCCATTTTCGTTGATTTTTGTCTCTCTGAGGATGATGCCATTTGGTCAGTGATTTTTCCTCTCACTTCTTCTGTTACACGTATATGTTTAAATTCAAGATGGATGTCGGGAGCAGTTAGGTGTCAGAATCACTAAGTAGATTGTCACTTTCCTGAGGACTTCGGGGCAAATCAACAGTTAACTGGCCAAAATTGTTTGCCATATTTGCAGCAGACGACAGCATTCACAAGATACCGTATAAATGTGAAATATACTTGAAAGACTAAAAATGACGATACTGCTACAAAGGTGGGGGTCAACATTTGATTATTTTTTTCGCCATATGTTGTTACATAAAAATGATCAATAACTGCATAAATAATTATTCATAATTACTACTGATAACCGTAGTGGGCCTCCTTGCATAACACCAGGTTGAGTGACGGGGGTATACTAACAAAGTGATTGATAAAAATCTCAGGCGAATGTTTTTTTTAAAATGACTAATGAAAAAGTATTGTGTATGAAACCACTGTTATTTTAATACCAAATATGTCATATTGGTATACATGAAGTAAGCGTATTGATACGTTTAATAAGAAAAAGAATAAAAAAAGAAAAAATATAACCAACATTGTCAACTTGCCTTCATATAGTGACACTTGTAGTCTACGTTTTAAACTAAAACTAAAAACTGTCCATATAAGTATTCTATCTACAGAAATTTTTTTTATGGAATATCGAGACCGGTAAAGTACTGTTTTAGCTTGCCAAACATAATCAATGCCCAATTTCACATAATGGTGAAGATTTGACTATCAAAGTTTATTATGATAAAAACGGATGGATTTTCTGTTTTTGTATCATACAAACATACTTTATTATATTATGCATGTTTTAAAGCTATGTGCGGCACTCATAACTCATATAGAAATGTATTCTACCAAAGTTATCTTTCCTTTTGGAGAATGACTTAGGTTCGAGATTGTGTTATAGACAAAGATATGCAATTATGTAAAAATAATCTCAAAAATAAAACTATTATACATTTAATTATTCCCCCGCAACGAAGTTAAGGGTTGGTGGTGGTGGTGGTGGTGGTTGGTGGTTGGGGATACTGGAATCAGCTTGTCTATCCGTTTATCTGTTCAAAGACAATGTTTATCCGGACAACTCCTTATTAAATAATAGACTTATTTCAAAGAAAGTTTCTATATATGATAACCTGAATGGGTCAATTTTAACGATGGTTTTCAGATATGGCTACTACCATCTGATGGTGTGCGTCCAGGTACTTTTTTTTTAAACATACCCTTTTTACTGGAGTAATGGCTCTATTTTGAAAATTACTTGTCCAGACAACTCCTCCAAAACTATAGGGCCAATGTAAACGGACGTTTGCAGATTTGGTAACTGCCCCTGACATTGTGCATCCATTTAGTATGTTTTAATTACAACCCTTTAAAAAGAGGTGATGTCCGTTGGTTGTTGTTTTTTCTTCGGGAACTCCGGCTTTTTCCACCAACAAAACCTGACACGTCCTTAAATGACCATAGCTGTTAATAGGACGTAAAAAAAAAAACCTTTCTTGGAAAATAAACTTTGTCTGACTTCGTAGCCGATTTTAATGAAAGTTTACAGATATGGTAACTCCCCCTGATCTCGTGCATCAAGGTTCGTGTACCAGGGTAGTATTTGTTTTTCATTTCAATCTTTTTAAGGAGTTATGGCCCTTTGTTATACATCGTTGTCTTGACAATTCTTCCTTAACTACTAGGACGATTTCAGCAAAACTGGTTTATCTGGGCTAACAAAATTTGGTATGAAAGTATATTTTGACAACGGAAGGGAGTACAAGAAGTATGTCAGTGACCTATATACTTAAATAATTACTGGTGCGAGACTATGAATATGACTTGCTTTGTAATGGTTTGTCTTAGTTAGCCCTAAGCTTACGGTTCTGGTTGATAAAGAAGCGGGGGTATATAGGTTTTTTTGCCTGTTGCCCATTCATTAAAAGAAATATTCCTTCATACTTCACTATTTTATATCGTTAACAGCTCTAAAGAAATAAAGCAAGGACAGATATCCTTGTCTGCCGCCTCATACAAAAAATCATTTCGACACATTTTATTTCTGTGACCTTAAACGAAGATCAAGGTCATCAACGTTTAAAACACTTTAAATTTTGTACATGCACAACCTTTTTGCCAAATATCAAGACCCCAGGACCTATAGTTTTGGAGAAATACAAATTAAAGTAAATGTGGAAAGAAAGCTACTTTTTTTTCTTGTTTTGAACCAAAAGTGTTAAATGACAAATTTACCTGTTGTCATTTTTTTTGAAATTCCTGATGTTGATAGATATTATCGTTAGCCAACTTTTCAGCAAGTAGGAAAGGACAATCTTTGTTGGAATATTGTAATATTTGGTATAAAAATAATAGCTGGAATATATTGCACACGATGATGATATAACTTTGTAGTAATTGTGTCATTTAAATGCTCGAGGAAGAATTGTATTACCACACCTTTAGCACCCACTCAGGTGTAAGTCAATGAGGTCCCATTTATCATCAACTGCATTCTGAAACTAACTGCTTCTTATACCCATACCTATTTGGATTTATCTTGTTTTTGAAATTCCAATTGGGGGCTGACACTTAATGGTAATATCTAGTTATATTAATGTTTTGGAGCAGTATTAAACTGCTTAAACTCCCAATTTAATCAGATCTCCCATATAAAGATCGGAGTAAAACATAAACGTAAGAGCAAAGTATATCACTATGCTTACCGTACATAATATGGGTCTGCCCGTTGCAATTTCTGTAACAGTTCATTCATAGAGCTCTGAAACGCAGACCGAAAAATATAATTAAACAACGCAATGAAATAACTAATAACATGGTATAAATTGTTATGAAATTATAAGTGTACATGTAGTTTATTCATTTTTATAACATGACTACCATGTTATGTAACTAGTAATAATTGAAACGGATGGCCGTTACAAGACTCTCCCAAACTGCCCCTGTTAGACTTAGGGACTTCTGCATCCCTCAAAACCCCTATATACCAATTTCGAGCAGAATAAAACAACATCAAAATTTCGAGCAATCAGAGGCCCCCATTTCGTTACCATGGCAACTGAAACTGTTACCATTATGTTCGGCATACCTCAAAACCGCGATGTACCAATTTTCGTCAGAATCCGACAACATCTTAATTTCGACCAATCAGAAGACTCCGTTTTTATACGATGGCAACTGACCTTTTCGACACTGTTACCATTGTGTTCTGCATCCCTTAAAACCCCTATATACCAATTTTGGGCAGAATCAAACAACATCTAAAGTTCGACCAATCAGAGGCCTCCATTTCATTACCATGGCAACTAACCCATTTGAAACTATTACTATTCTGTTTTGCATCCCTCAAAACCCTCATGTACCAATTTTGGTCCAATCAGACAATATCTAAATTTCGACAAATCAGAGGCCTCCACTTTGTTACCATGGCAACTGACCCTTCGAAACTGTGACCATTGTGTACAATATCCCTCAAAACTCCCACTTTCCAATTTTCATCGAAATCGGTGCCCAAATTCTCAAATCCCTAAAAGGAGCTCTGGTGGCCATCTTTGACTTCTGGCCCCCCCAAAAGTAGTCCCTGGCACACCTAGACCCCTAAGGAATTATGTCTGTGAAGTTTCATGATGATCTGCCCAGTAGTTTCTCAGAAAATCTCTGAACAAGTTCATGGCTGAAGAATAATAATAATAACTAGAATTGCAATTGCGAGCAATAGCGGAAGTCACCCCTTCCCGCAAAGTAGACCCCCCCCCCCGACCCAACATACTAAATTTCATTAAATTTCAACCAATCAGAGGCTAGTAAATGGCAGCCATTTTGTTGAAATGTGAAACTGGGGTTACGAAAGTCACCGGTGTCCCATGTTATACCTACCTACCAAATTTCATGAAAATCGGACAATATTTAAATTTTGACCAATCAGAGGCCAGGAAATGGCTGTCATTTTGTTTTTTTTTCAAAGCGAACCCTGCAGTTGTGTTTGCAGTGCCTAATTCACCAACATACTAAATTTCATCAAAATCGGACGATATTGAAATTTCGACCAATCTGAAGCCTCCATTTGGCTGCCATTTTTACTGCAAAATGGAAATATTTTTGTAGAAAACGAGCGTTGAGATATTATCAACCCTTTCACCAAGTTTCATTATGTTGCGTTAAATAGAACGAAAGTTGTTACTGGATATGATTTCGCCCAATCAGAGCAGCGGCGGCCATCTTGGATGGGTCCCGCAGAGAAGAATTGATAAGAATCCCATAAGTAGTTCCTGAAGTTAAGCGCGGACAAAAGCGGCGGGAGGATAATAATAAGAATAATTGGGGATTGGTCGAGTGGTTAACACTCCGGCCTTCCAAGCAGCCGGCCGGGGTTCGATCCCCGTCGGCATAAGCATGGATATTAGAGAAAGTGTTTTTCTCCTGCCCACACAACTCCAACAACCCAGGTGGAGTATAAA
>JAULCA010440695.1:0-10733 GCA_032360845.1 Crassadoma gigantea | reverse complement strand
TTTGGTCAAACGCATTACAGGATTAACTAAACCCATCTCTGTAGAAAAATCGGTTTTACTTGTTCAACGACTGCAATGAAAACATTGTGATAAACGTTTTTAGATCAGGAGATGCAAAACAGTGGGGAAATGGGAATATTTTTTTACCCTACTTATTGATTAAAAGGATAGGCTGAAGTGGGGCGGGATGGGAGGCTCTCTCCTGCTTTCTATAAAAAAATGTTTGGGAATAGGTGTATAACAGAATGTTTGCCCATCTTCGTTGAGAGAGGGGTCCCAAAACGGGTCATATGGAAACATTGAAACAAATCATTAATTTTCAATAGGTCAGGACTTTATTTTAGTTTCTGCTGAAAAGAAAAGTAACAAGACTTTCGGTAAAGTATCTTAGAAAAAAGATAGCAGATATTATTTAAAATTTTAATTATGGTTTGTTTATTGATCTTACTTAAACGATGAAAAAAACTTGACAGTTTAAAGCAAAACATTACAGAAATGTTTCTATTTGTCTAATGTAAAGGAACACTATACACGTTCAGGTATTCAGGCCCATGTGGCACCTCTTCACTTGATGTCAATAAATCAGGGCCATTTTGTTTGCAAAATATACGTAAATATTAATGGGTTAATAAATCATCTACAAAGTTTACGAAACAATTAGTATTAATTAAAAAGCACAACTGGAAACTCTTACCTTTCCTTTAGATTGCATGCATCTGCTAACTGATGTGCAGATACTGGTTTTTCAAGTCTTTTTAGCTCATCAAACAGTCCAAGGTCTTTGCCCAGTGTAAGAGCAGACGTGATGTAATTTCCAGCAATGAAGTCTGATATTTTATTAGAATACGTTTCCAAATTCATTCTGTGGTTTAGATTCTATGTAAATGTTTAACAGAATATTCCTCTGAAGTGTATTCTACGTTAGTACTAGGACAACTTCGTGCTGTTTGTAAGTCTTTACAAGTATGAACACTGAAATGAAATTGACTTCTATATATAGGTAGCCACATACATACTAGTATATATTAAAATCGTTCATCACGTGATCACTGTGGTGCTCACGACAACACTTTGCGAAAACAGTTCACATTGGGAAATTTTCACATGGTGATACAGCTGTAAAGTAAAGTATTTTGACCCATGTTGTACATGAACACATATTTTTATTTTATCAAAAACTCAGTGTTATTCTTTTTGCAATGTAAGCAATGCAGAAGAAATAGAAAAATGACACTGGCCCGCGGGCACCTGTTTACATTAGGTTAATAAATCAGTGTCATTTTGGTTGCAAAAATGCTAAAACAATGTCAGCTTAATAAATTATCTACAACGTTTACAAAATAATAAATGCAAAACAAAAACATAAATATACTATAATATATTGAGTTCTTTACTGTTCATTCAACACTGTGGCGCTTAAACACTATGCGGAAACAGTTCGCCTTAGGATATATCCATATGTCCAGCAGTCAAATAAATGGCGGGGTTCATGCTGACAAGAATAAAGCATGGCAATAACTTATTATTAATTTCTTTGTTATATACTTTGTATGCATTTGGCTGAAACAACGTATTAGTACGAACAATAGATAATATGATCAATATATTGACTACTAAAATATTCAACACAGAAACTATATTGAGTAATTTTCTTAACCAATTTAAGAGGTCGAAAGGGTCAAAAATGTATGTAAGAATAAAATGATATAACTTCTGCGGATAACTCAAAAACCCTGGCTTAACAATAATTTACCAGGTGTGTGATTGCATCGTCTTTTAAAACATTTTTGAAAAAAAATGCAAATTGCGTGTTTTCATAACATTACTTCTTCCTTTAATAAATCAATGTAAGAAGAAACACTAAAGCAATTTTCCAAACTCCTGCTTCCTGGACATATGACGAGTTTTTCAATTGACTTTATGCTTCCTGGACATTTTCAATTGCATCTTACAGTACGAGTAATTATTCAGACGATAAAAAGATGTTGATCATTTTCCCGTGAACGCACGTGATCGTCAAAAAATTAGTTCAACTTTTAAATCATTTCCAAAAGATAAAACAACAAATGATAGTCAAAAGCTTAAATATTGCCGTAACAACTACTTAGGCCAATACACAAATGTTTTTAAACTAGTCTATATTTTAGTGGATAAATTATAATCTCAAGTACACAGAGAAGCAGGAAATTGGGAAATTCAAATTATAAATTAATTGATAAAATGAAAAAGATATAAAATCAAAATTCATATATACATATAACAATACTTGTTGTGACTAGCACATAAATCACTTGATCAAACACCTGGGAGTCAGGCGGAAGTAAATAATAATTCTCCGAAGCCATAGAAAGATCAAATTCTACCAAAACACCCTTTTTTTTAGGATATATATTTTTTATTTCCATTTTAATTGTAATACCTGACGAAAAATTGTGTCAGGTGAGTGCAATTTGTAACACAGCTGATTGTGTGTCCTTTTACTAATAGTTTGACACATATTCCATTTTTTGGCAGAAGTAACCAATATATATTCATACGTATAAAATACAATAAAAATGATTAAATTTTCATGTGAAATTGGTAAGTTTAAAGGAAATAAAATTTGCTGACCGACTAAATTAAAAACAATTGTTTTAATCCCTTTAATGACACTTAAGGGTTTAAAAATCATCTCTGTTTTCATCGTCCGATAGATAAATTAAAAGTTGAGAAAAAAAGAAAAACAAGAAACACGTATATCCGTTAAGTACTAGGGCTGTCATTTTTAATCTCCAGACACTACACATACTTACACCAAACCATACCTCAAACCAGTTTTTTTATCTGTATGTTACTTATATGTCTCATACTTGGAACATATTTACCACTCTAGACTACGTATTTTACTCAGATTTATGGGCGGATTGGTCGAGTGGTTAAGTGTTTTTCTCCTGCCCACACAACTCCAACAACCCAGGCGGAGTATAAATTGGTCGTGGATGGATCTTGTGATATCTGTGCTGTAGCATTCAAGTGAAGTGGCACTATAAATGATGCCGTTAGAAGCACGGTCCCACTACAAACAGAACACATTACATCTCCATCACACACACAGGCATACACATATAGGGATATATTAGCCAGGTGGCACAGGACTTGAAGTTAGCGCCTGATAAGGCAGCTCCTGCGAATTCCTCAACAATTGTATTGATTAATGAATATGCTTATTTTATAAATTGTATGTCTATGTATTGTAAAACGCTTAAGGGTGGCTTATGTTAGCTAGAAAGGGCGCTATATCAAATGTTTTATATTATTATTGGTATTAATATTAGAAGAATGTTATTGTTTAAGAAGTGTTTTTAAACCATGGTTACTATATATAAAACACAAAGAAATAAACAACATGTCTTTGAACAAACATTTGACCTCCGCAGACAAGATATTTCCCCGAAATATATCTTAAATTAAATATTACTTACTCAGTAACATAAATAGTCATAGTGTTGTGTAGGCACAGATTTGTAAATGGTCGATACAGTAGTTTAAAAAATAAAATAATTTTATTTCGTAAAAATATGAAGCTCACTTATCAATCATTGTACAACATTATCACCCATGGCAACAGTGCGCTACGGTACACTGCTACCTAAGTCATTGTGTAACATGTTGTTTTGAGTCTTAAAGTACACAGATTTGTATGCTATACGCGTAAATAATCCGATATAGACACCAAGTTTGTTTTCTTAGCGTCACAGGGATTTAGTCTATAAGCGATCTTGTATTGCTTTACATTGTCAACTTGTATTAACCAAATAATGACGTATGATTATGTTATAAGTCTGTAAGTTTACGATATACGTATTTGAATGCAAGGCGATGACTGTGTCTATTAAAACAGTGTTTATAAGCAGACGACAAGTCCATGGCCAGATGTAATCTGTGTGTTTACGAGAAACACACGTCTATACTAATAACGATTGTTAAGCATGTTCAGATAACATCATGCCTGTTATTTGCATTCCATTAAATTGTACTGCCTTTAGTAGTACTTTTAAGACGAAAGTTTTTCTACGGCAGCAAATGTATAACTGTTTATCGGAAACACTCATGAGTCATTCTCATATTATTTACTTGCGTCTGTCAGTCTCTATTCACTAAGTATATTAAACATTGGGGATTTCGCGTGTTGGTTATTTGACGCAATATGGCTTGATAGCATGTTCTAAAAACTTCAAACAGTGAGGTACGAAAAATAAGTGTCATTCAAAGGCAGGGATAATTACTGCAGAGATGGAGAAGGACCAGACAGTGTGGAGTTAAGGTATTTAGAGTAGAATTATAAGGAGTTAAAAATATGTATAAAAACTTAAAATGGAAAACTCATGAATAAAATGGTTTAGCTATAATTAAAACGGATCATCACGAACGTTATAAGAATATGCAGTATTCGGGGTAATTAGAATAAATGTACTAGCAGAAATAAGGAGAAATGTACAATGAGTTATAAGGAGAAATGTGCTAGGAATACTTAGGGGCCAGGAGTAATGGTATTAGGAGTAAAGGATGAGTATACTACTAGAGAATGTACTAGGGTTTACGAAGACATTTACTAGGAGACGATAGGAGCATACAAAGAGAAAATGTACCAAATACTAGGTGCAACTAAATACTTCAGTAGGGGTATTTGTAATAAAGGAAATAAAGTAGTTTCAATCTCGAACATTTCTTCTAAAGAGATACAAATAAAAATATCATATTTGGGCTGCTGTGTAGTGCATCCTTGTTTTGTATCACTTGCCACTTGAATTTTGATTGTCTACAAATAAAATTGTTTTTGAAGTGCCTTAATTAGTCATTCTTAGAGTGTTTGTCACAGATCGTTTATATACTACACATTACATCTACCGGACGTTGGCATAACACCATGATCTCAAATATACAGACACATGTATATTTAAATTGCTGATAATCTCCACAACCGGAAATAGAGGTCTCTAAGTTGCTCATATGAGCTATAGCCATTCATCTTTGTGCGTCCGTCGTTGTACATCGTGAGCTCAAAATCAGATTTGTCATCATCTTAAAACCGTTAAACTGTTTCAACTCGGCAACTATTTTTTTTCAAATGACAGAACCAAGAATTCATATTTCCCGTATTGATCTGGAAACCATTTATGGCCGCCAAAATCTCTCATTGGCTGACACATTTTTGACTTCTCTCTTATAATAACCCAACGTATTAAGTCCTTTTTCTGTACACATACTGAGGCCAAACGGGTTTTGTTTTTCGTGCCTGTCAGGACATATCATGTATGCGTATGCATGTATTTTTTTAATGTAATGAACTGAAAAGTTTATGCCACTAACTGTGTACTTATATGTCACACCATACTTACACGATAAGAAATAGACATCACATTTTTTTTAAAAGGAGTGCTAGCTGATGTTGACGGCATATGCATGTCCGTCACATCGGCTGTTCAAATGTACTACATAAGTGTAAGGGAAACATTACTCAAGTGCTACAGAAAACCTACACAAGTGCTTTGAAAATGCTATGCAGTGCTACGAAAACACTACCATTCACCCGTAAGGGATATGAAGGACATGTATCGACACTGTAGGGCCTACGACCAGGCTTTGACTGGAAAGACTGCGCCTGTAAAACAGAATTGAGAACGTACATCATTTCTAAAACTCAAAGCGACATGTAATGAAGTATAGAACACATAAACTGGCGTTGAGATGAAAAGAGAGTTATCCGTAATGTTCTTTCCAGCTGACAGTTCAGTGTTTGTTCACATGTTTAATTTAATGAGATATGTTTAGATCTCAATTGATTTAAAATTGATTAAATTTAAATCACATGGTTTAAAAGTAAACAGGTTAAGAAAGACTGTTGTTAATTTTTGTTAACTCGATTTATGATCCCATCAACCAATGAAGCATTCACTCGTGCTATATAATTATTCAATGATTCATAATCATAATGATTGATAATAATAATTCTAGGTTCGTAAACCGCTTTATCATAACCAAATAAATCGTCTCAAAACGGTTCACAAATATTATCCGTGGTTATATCGTTTTTGCTGCCATTTCGGCGCTAACAGCTAGCTTCAATAATTCCAGCGCTGTCAAGCAACGGACTCATTTGCAGCTGAGTCATCTAGAACAAGCGTAGCAAAGCATATTGCTCAGAGACACAACATAGCGCCGTGCCGTGCCGTACCGCGTTGTGTCATGCGGTGCCTCTAACCCGCAACCATTCGTCAGGAGTCTGACGTCCCTCCCGTAGACTACCATGCCTCCGATAATGACAATTTTTCAATTGTAATGGAAAAGTTGGTCAAATGATCCGCTTTTTAAAATGATCATTATAATTCCTTCGGTTGCTTAAATTTGCTAGTGTCATCTATTTTAATATTTAAAAAATAATGTTGAACATCATCATTACCTCATTAACATAATGTAATGTAAACGGATTAGCATTACTTTACATATAAATTGTCAGAAAATCCCTTGCTGTGACAAATTATTATTTACAGAAATAGATAAGCATTTTAAAATATATAGTAGATATCTAGTAGTGCTTTTAGTAAAATCAAATAAGTTTACGAAGGTGGCGAATATTTTATATATTTCACGGTTTAGAAAATTCTTTTTAAAGGATTGCAAAATTGTCTAATTCATATGTTTTATTTGCTTCATATTTGTCATGTTTACATCAATGATACAATTTCCTTTTCATTTCTCGGATTAGTAGAAATTTCTTCCAACACAGGTCCATGCTCTATGTAGATAGCAGCTACATATTCCTTGAAATCCATGCATCTAAACTAAAGAGGTATTTCCAATAGTATACGTTTGTTGAAGCATTGACACAGAAAGCGATATTCTTTGTGTAACAAAAACGTATTTGGATCCATTTATTGACAAAGAGATTTAACTATGTAACTTCAGTTAAAATATTTTTCAAAGGAATATTAAATAATTTTAGTTGAGAATTAAAACTGTTCAGGTGATATATACCAGAGCCCATCATTCACTTGACCTGAAATTTCGTATAAGATATGATGCTATGTGAAACAAAGATTAAAATGTTGACATTTTGAAACCTCTAGAGGTCAAATTTCCACCTTACTTAATTCATATAGCAGATGCAATAACCTACCACGACAGCATCTCTTCGGCAGCAGTGATATATCCAAAAGGTGTTTGTATCAAAATCAGTAATTGTAGTGAAAATAGCCTGTATACGAGTAGAAGTAGATATAATGCTATTTTATAAAAATGAAAGTACAAAAACAAAATCTAGTAGTGTTTCATTGAAACGTTTAAATATATGGCAAAACATACATTTAGTTGGTCAAATATTTAAAAAAAAAATCCGTTGGGCAAATCAATATGTGTGGAATGATGTGCATGTGTGATTTTCTGACAATTGTTATACTTAATGCGGAGCTTGCACGGCACATAATGACCTGTCCTAACATGCGAATCATTGATATTTTCAAGCTATGAATGATCCGTGAAAAACGACAAAACAAAAACTTCTATAGTAATGCACATGTTTGACACACCAGCCGAATGCCGTACTGAGTGAAATCCTCGACCAACGAAGTTGACTCCTCCCACGGTTACTTTTATGAAAACTCACACGATAGAGACGCTCAGATCATAACTCACTTCAAATATCAATTTCTTTTTCTCTTCGTTGTTATTTTTTAATTCAACAATTCGTAAATGTGATTATATGTTTGGTTTGACTTTGCATTGCTAGCATCTTAGCAAAGTATGAATCAAATAATTGTTTCAGGGTAAATCAACAACACTACAAATGCAGGCATTCGTGCCGCTACGACCGCTACTGTGGTGTGCATTTCCCATTCATATTTTCAGTAACATTTGATACAAATAGATTCAACACTGATATCATATATGGAAGGAAGTTGGATTTTCCACTTGTGTAATCATGATGTTGGTTGTTAGGCATTCAGTTGTAAAACCGGTGCTCTGTTCGGACATCGATTTATACAGAAACAGGTCACTGAATCATTTTCAATAGGAAATAAAGGATGTCCGTATACAAAGATGAATTTGTAAAGACTATTAAAATGATGAAGTTCATAAAAGAAGGATGTTAAATATTAATTGGTATATGCATAATTGTTGTTGGATTAGGCATGTCCTGTGACGAAAAACTATGGTAATACAATACATGAAAAGTTCACTGATACCGTCATAGATATAACAGTGTTAAAATGATTTGTCGAAATGTAAATCATAAATAAAAAAAAGTTGACATGTTTTTATTGTTGTGTTTCCGGTTCATCAATAACGTCTCTCAAAATGTTGATGTTCTTTCTAAAGTAGTGACAGTAATCAACGGGTTTGCAACGATGGTGGCGGGGGTGTCGTCGATTGCTGCAATGTAGATGGTTGCAATTTACGATGGCGATAGGTATTATAACATCAGCGGTTCATTCACATTTGTGTCATCATTAATGTAAATAAAAATGTGATTTGACAAAATAATTCAGTTGAAGCCGAGTTGTTTTCGCTGTGTTCCCATGAGGCCAATCAGCAAGAACACAAAGTTCCAAGCAGAACAGGGTTTGAGTTTATTCGTTTCAAAGGACTTTACTGAACGGTAGAACATTAATGTACTTTAAATGTTGTGTATATCTCCCGATATTGTTCAAATAAACATTTTTGGGTGAGTTCAAAAGGTAGGTATCCAATGTTATCCGAAACAAGAACTCTTATAGAAATGCGAAATGTCCATAACCGATATTAGAACATGATGACTAGCACTGTGTTTAACTAAGAAAACAATCAATCATGCAAATTACATAATTAAAATATACAGATAAAATATCCTTAAATTGATAGTGATTATACATAAAAAATATTCAAATTGAAATCGTGTTTTTGTTGAGTTAGCTGGCATGTCAAACGGCAATCGATGTCAAATACTGTTATTCTCTGTTCGTTCCCTGACGCATGTTAAGTTCACTGACATATGACTTCCAATATTTCGTTCAACCTGAAACTAGTTAAAATGGTCTCTTTGTTTTCAGATCACAATCAAAAGCCGTGACAAGAAGAATCATATGTTGACAAACTACCAGGGAGACAAATCACAGGGCTTATGGCGTACCCTGCTCCTGCTACGTTCGTATCATTATTACGAATTATTACTGATTATATGAATTATGAATTTATTCTGCAAATTGTCTATACAAACCAAAGTTCATTTAAAATGGTATATTATGTTTAATTGGTATCTTTAACGATCATAGCATATAAACGAGCTTACGGATATGAGAATCTTGTTTGCATTTTTTGACAAGTGTTTTAACTCCTTTTTTCTCTAAATTGCATCTACATGCACAACAAATATTAATACTGAAAGTTTTTGACTTCTGAGAAGATTACATCATCCAAGAGTCAGGTAACGAACGAGTTTAAGACTTATAGCACATAGGCTGTTTGTTACTTTGCCATTTTGTATTTTATATTTTATATTAACAACCATTTTCCTGACCCTGACTAACCCTATTATTCTCCACAGACAGCCCTCGGAACAAGACAATGTAGCCATTATTGGATAATTCTTTATATATCGTGCTGTGTCATTGGGTTGACAGGTTGACCATTTTGACAAAACACACAAATTCTAATCCCTGACCTTGTCATTCAAATGTACTAGGATGTTACAAGGCTGGCTGAACAGCAATTGTGGGAAATGAACGAAACACAGGTAATGAAAACCAGTCTGGCCGCTCGACCGTCGCACCGTGAAACTTGCCCACGAGCGATTGCAATCGACGGCTCGCTAAAATTCGGTTCGGTGCCCAGAGGTAAAAAAGCTCTACCAATTTTCTTCCTGTCATCGTAATATCTTAATACTCACACGAACGTCTCTGAAATACAGCATAACTACTCGTAGTATAACAGCACGTCTGCTGTTCTTACAGAGCGTCCCTTGATATTACAAAACACGATAAATAACATTACCAAGTGGCAATTATTAACAGTAATTCGAGTAGATTCAGAAAAATTCCCCTGGTGTGAAATGTAACATAAGAACTAGCAGTAGTGAATCACTATGAATGGTAAATGGCAAGAAATAAGGGATAGAGTGATAGAGAGGGGGAGAGAGACAGAGGGAGGAAAATAGCCAACAACAATAATTGATCAATCATGGCAAATCCGTACTTGTTACTCGTAATACTACAAGGAAATCATCTGTTGCAATTTAGGACATTTCAACATCTGAAAAATGGAACTACCGTGTATGGGATATAGTACAAATTATTTCACAAGAGCGGTAGAAATATAAGAACTGAGCGGAAACAAGTTAACAGACACCAGCGAATATACTTGTTCTTATCCTTTGATGACATGACAAGTATTGTATTTCACTAAGCGTACATGCTGACTTCCACAACACATCTTAAAAATAAAATACTGATTCTAGTACCTATTATATAACTCAGGTGACCGCTAAAGCCCTTTGGCCTCTTGTTATCTTGTGTCACTACCATTGATAATCAGTCTGCAGTACCCACTGAATTTGATGATCTACAGTCTGTTGCACGTCCTGACGTCAGAAACTCAATACAAGAAACATTCATCAGCTCTGGAATATCAACGAATTCCGTTTTCAGCAGCTTCACGTCAAATTTCTCCCACTTAGCACTCATTGCTTATTAGGCAATATGGGTAGGGTAAACATTTACGCT
>JAULCA010440662.1:0-10733 GCA_032360845.1 Crassadoma gigantea | reverse complement strand
AAAAAAAATTGATGTGAGGTAGAATTATACAATTATGAAATGTGATTCTAGCTGACAATTGAAGGAATTTGAACTGGTCACTTTAATCCTCATATTCAATGAATCAGTAATTGATTCTGAAACCACATCTACTGACAGACTAAGATGTTTGGCAGAAATTTCAATAAGGCCAGTAGCTGTATTGCTATCAAGATTTTTTCAGATATTTATGAGCAAAAGTTTATGGTATTTTTGGAATATCATAGACTGTATTAGTAGAGAGTGTTTGAGATAATTATTTTTGAATTTCACTAGACTGTCTGGAGATGTACTCTTTCATTACATTACTAAAGTATGTCATCGTTCCATCATTCAGGATAGTTTTGTATTTTATTCTTTTACCTTCAAATAGTACATTTTTGTTCAGGGTGCCAAAGAATGTCTGCTTCAAAGATTCAATAATCCCATCAACACTCATTGGTACTTTTAAACTGGAATATCAAAGCGGGTTGTATTTGATTCAACAAGGAATACATTTTCGTCAAAACTCCTAGTACACCCGTATCTTATGGGATTGATTCCTGCTATGTTTTTATAAACTGATTTTTGATGGCATACACTAGAAAGTGGTCACTTATACTTACACAGAGAAGTCTGCGGTGTGTTGGTCTAGATATGGTCAATACAATTTGAAAGTATTTCCGGAAGTTCTCGTAGAAACACTGACACTGTAATTAAGTCTATATCTTTCCATGGCGAAAAAAAGATTTTTTTCTATCCGTTGATGTACTAAGTGCATTAATATTTAAGTCCCCAACTATCACTGTGATTATATTTTCAGAAGAAACAGTATCAAGCCCAACTACCACCAATTATAATTAACGTCCGGAAGCATTTAGAGGGAGCCCACCAGAATTGGCTAGGTTAAATATAAACACATACGGCAACTCGATAAAAAACATAGGGCCAACCGATATAAAAACATAGAGCTACCCAATATCTAAACATAGGGCGACCGGATATTCAAAAGAGGCGATCTGATATCAAAAGAAAGCGTGACCTGATATTGATACCAAGGGCGACGCGATAAAATTAGCATAGGATGGCCCAATATTTGTTTTAGGGTGATTCGATATAAAACACTGAGCTACTTTACAATAAAAACAGGTTTATCTAAGAATATATATATATATATATATATATTGATCTGATATTAAAACAAGAGGCCCTGGGCCTACACGGTCATATGACTACAAAGGCTGAGCAAGAAAAATGGAAACTTTTCAATTTTCAATGAAATTTTCCAAGAATGTTTTTCCATAATAGGTAATTTTGGTCACCAATGGGTAATTATTTGTCAGTAAAGCTATCAGAAAGCATTTAAAATAGGTGTTGTTTAGGAAAACTATGATTGTGCAATCATGTTACAAAATGGTCACCATTGCTGCCATGTTAAAGTTAATACGGGCCTGAACATCCCCACCAATTTTTAGCTCAATGGCACCAGTGGAACTGGAGAAGTTTAAAATGTGTTTTTTTCAAATTGGCGGCCATGGCGGCCACCTTGGATTTCGGACCGACCCAAAAAATAAGAACACTCGGTCAGGCCAATCTCAGGATCATTTCAGGCAAGTTTCAGCTTAATTCCTCTGATGAAACTTGAAAAGAAATTTGAAAAAGGTGTTGTTTAGGAAAACCATGATAGCGCAATTAAGTTACAAAATGGCCACCATGGCTGCCATGTCAAATATTTTACGAAGCCGAAACATAACAACACTTTGTTGGCTCCCCTTTCTTAACATCCCTACCAATTTTCAGCTCAATGGCACCAGTGGAACTGAAGAAGAAGTTTAAAATGTATTTTTTAAGTTGGCTGCCATGGCGGCCATCTTGGATATCGAACCGACTCAAATCATAACAACACTTGGTCAGGACCATCTCAGGATCATTTAAGGTATGTTTGAGATGAATTCCACTTGTGAAACATGAGAAGGAGTTTAAAATAGATGTTGTTCAGGTAAAACCATGATTGCACAATCATGTTACAAAATGGCCACCATGGCTGCCGTGTCAAAGTTTTTACGAAGCCGAAATATTACAACACTCTGTTGGTTCCCCTTCCTTGACATCCCTACCAATTTTCAGCTCAATGGCACCAGTGGAACTGAAGAAGAAGTTTAAAATGTATTTTTCAAGATGGCTGCCATGGCGGCCATCTTGGATTTCGGACCGACACAAAAAATTACAACACTTGGTCAGGACAATCTCGGGATCATTTCAGGCAAGTTTAAGCCACTGGTGGAACTTGAGAAGAAGTTTGAAATGTGAAAAGTTTACGGACGGCGGACGGCGCACGGCGCACGACAACGGACGAAGCACGATGACTATATGTCATCCTGACCCTTCGGGTCAGATGACCTAATTAGTAACAGATGTTTCTTTGTAGACGCACTCATCATGACATTATAATATTTATTCAATTATAATAAACACTACAATTAGGCGACAAATACTAGTAAGATAGTCAAGGTGATAAGTCAAATTAAATTTCAGGTGAACCGCTTGTTTGATTTACCTGTAATAAGTCAAAGTTCAGGTGAACCACTTATTGTAATATACCTTAATGAGCTTAAGTCCATGTGTACCACTTGTTACAATATACATGAGAAACCAACGTTCATGTGTACCATTTTCAATAATATACCTGTGATAAGTCAAAGTTTAGGTTTACATTTATAATAATATACCTGCGATATGTCGAAGTTCAGGTGTATTACTTATAATGGTTTACTTGTGATAGGTAAAAGTTCATGTGTACCACATATCATAATATACCTGTGGTGATTCAATATTTAGGTGTACCCTTTGAAAAATTATACTTGTGGTAAGTCAAAATTCGGGTGTACCTTTGAAAAAAAATATACCTGTAGTACGTCAAAATTCAGCTTTACAAAAAAGAATAATATTTATATGATAATAATCTGGCGCTCAATAACAATACTATAAAAAACCTTCATGGACAGTGTCATGTGATAACTAATATATAAATACCAACTTAATACAAATTTCTACATTTTTAACGCTATGTGAAGCATAACTGTGTTAAATTTGTACGTAAACTTTATGAATGTGGAGAGTATTGCAAGGATTATGCAATTATTGAAATTCCTGATACATATAATATTTGCACATATCATGATAATACAAAAAAAACCATCATTGATCATTGATTTTTCAAGGAAAGAATTATTTAGAAAACTTTGAAGGTTAAGACTAAAATTACATGTGCGGCATTTAAAAGTATTATCCGCAGCTATTGATGTCAGAAAATAAGCAATATCATAATTTTTCATTTTCAATTCTAAATTTACATGTACCTGATGTCTTGATCATACAATTCAGTGTTATTACATTTGAATCAATCAAGTTGAATAAATAAAACGGCGTTTGTTCATTTAGACGAATATAGAAAGTTATTTGAAAAAAAATAAAGGAAGCAGTACGAAAAATGAAAACAAACGTACCAAATTTCCCAGTAAAAAGTTCACTTGGTGAGGGGTGATAATTTGTCCCCAATTATATATGTTATCAAATAATGACAAATGTAATGAACCTTTTCTTACAATGGCATAGTGTGAATCATAAAGTTATCATACAAGAATAAATTATATTATGTAGAATGTAAACAAACACATTTGATATATTGACATACTATTAATAAATATACAAAACAAGTATTGACATGGCGCATGTTACCTGGGTTGCATGTAAACCTTTCTTAACATTCCGTTAATTTGGAAATGTATTAAACAGTTTCATCAAACGTAAATAAATACAACCTGATACAGCAATCACTTGATTGAAGTTACTTAAAGGATCAACAATTCCTTCATTAGGCGTATCTTCCTAACCAGGACAACAAACCGTTGAAATGCTTTAATGGAAGCAGAAAATCACTTTCAGTGTTGACGCACATTTGATTTTTTTAACCATTATATCGTGTC
The DNA here is from genome assembly GCA_032360845.1 of Crassadoma gigantea. Taxonomy (NCBI): domain Eukaryota; kingdom Metazoa; phylum Mollusca; class Bivalvia; order Pectinida; family Pectinidae; genus Crassadoma; species Crassadoma gigantea. The sequence continues at coordinate 6,750 of JAULCA010440662.1, read as the reverse complement.
CAAACACTTCAGTTCTTTCTCTGTATTACAGAAAAGGTTATATATAATGATTCGTTCTTCTTGGATTGATGCATCGTTCACTGGGACAACACAATCATATCTTAGATTTTATTTTTGAGCCAAGAGTATCCTCTGAAATGAAGACAAAAAGAGAACAAATTTTGGTAAGTACAAGGATGATTTAAGTTGCGATAAAAGAAAACAATACACTCCTCTTTCATACTGTACGTATAACTTACAATATATTCATAACATACTAGTAAGTATAGGTTTAGATACATTGTCGATTGTCGACAACATGGATTTAATGCCAACTTAGAAAACAGCTGAACTGAAATTCCATGCCGAAGGCACCCAGGACAATATTGCACCCGCTGACACGATATTGACAACGGGCTAACCAGTTTAACGAAAGTGACAATATCATGGTCCTCTTATTTGAGAAGAGAACGTTCTACAAGTATCAAGCATGTTACAAATAATGGAAGCAAATAGGATAGACTGTACACTATTATACACAAAAAAATATAAACTTAAAATAATAAAGGAACGGTAAAATTACCCTCATTTTTTGGTTTGCAAAGATCAAGCAATACTACAGGTGTTCATGTACGATTTAATTTTAATCAATGCAAATTACCTCTTTTTTCAAACAGTGGTCTGTTTCTGGTACTTGTCGGTAATCGGACCCATCACTAGCAAATGTATCTTGTTGCCAGCTTTTATCTTACGCATGACCTCTTGGTGGGAGTCAGATTCGATGTTCACATTATTCACTTCAATAATTTTGTCACCATCCCGCAGACCCGCTGCCTTTGCAGGTGAAGCGTTATCCACTTTCCTGATATAGTGGCCTTTGTCAAACCTATCCTCATTTAAGTCAAAGCCACAACCGAGGGAGGAGGCCCACTTAACCTCGTTTAGGCGGCAATCTAACCACAATGCATAATACATTCAATGAATATTGCTGATTCATAATCATTTACACTTTCCACGTCCATTGATATTTTTTCGGTACTTTAGACTAGCAACGTTTTATACTAAAAAGAAATGAACATGCCTCTTTCTCATACTGAAGCGCGTCTTAGAAGCGCTATTTAGTCAAATAACACTCTCAAAATCAATAAGATATTCAAAATATGCACATTTTAATAATGACATAACCTGAAGCATGTCCAGTGTGGTCATTTTTTTTATATCTTTGAAATGGCAATGAAATTGATTTGAACAGAAATAGAGCAATATCTACAAGGGAAAATGAACTACGCCGTCGACAGACAACACAGTGTTGTTGAGTCTGATTTCACACATAACACATCACATCGCTAGCAATACTTAGAAGTGTTTTCAAAGAAAAACCTAAGGTGACATTTTGATCACAGTTCATTTGATAAAAAACAGGTTTAACTAGAAAATACAAATACAAACCCCGGAGAACATTACTCGTCATTGTTGAAATATGAATTTCAAATAAGCCAATTGTACAATTGAATTTTAAATTACATGTTTTTTTTCTGGATGGCCAAATATAAACATTTTGATAAAGTATATTTCATATTAGTTCCGAACTGTTGTTCTTCATGTCACCTTCATTAACCATTAACAACTCGATTAATTTATCTGAGGTTTAACCATGGTGCAAGACAGTCCTTTAATCTTTTATCGGTAGTAGGACTTGATACGACTATAGCATCCTGTGCAGTTACACAAAATTTATTTTGCAGTTCATGTAATTCCTTATTAGGTGTAGGATGCAGTGTTACAATACTTTGATTTAAATATAAACAAAACTTGAGAGTGGTTCGTGATATATCTTGTACACAAGCTTTTTGCTTCTGGTTAAGTTTTGTATTTGCTGGTAACATTTGACTCTTTTACCTTAACTGAAAGAGGTGTAAAACTTTATATGACCTTATTTGTGTAAATATGCTCATACGTTCAACAGATTAACAGCTATGGCCATTAAAAGACGTGCCATTTAAACACCGACCGACCGGCCAGTACTTGGCAACAACTGCCCCATTTAGTCTCGAACCTGCAGCCCAGCGGTGGAGGGCTAGTAGTAGCAGAATTTCAGACACCATAACCATTTCGCCACCACGACCCAAATAAATTGTACACAAGTTTTGCACTGCTAACGGGTGACGGACGCACTATGTTCCCCTTACTGGAAATGATGGTACAAGTATAACAAGAAGCTAAAAGCCTTGAATTCTTCACCTCTATTAATCATAATTACAAGATCAATTAACATGATTATAGGAACAGAGTTATTGTCTTAGAGGTCAAGACAAAAACAAAAAAAACAAAAACGAATATTGAATTACTAAGATCTGGACACATTACATTTAATGTAAGTGATAACTTTAAAATGGTAAACAATGTCATTTTATGTGAACATCAATGAAGGTTGTGGCCTTATTTGGGTCGGTAATGATTGATTTTGAACAAATTTTTGTTTGAACATAAAATTACATTCACTTTTGCGATGAATTGTCTGCAGGATTTAAATTTAAACTATTTGTAACTCTTACCTTTTGAGGAAGAGAGACTGGGACAAATCAAACGATCTTGTTCACATGTGCTAGCAATAGTTAAAACTTATCCATTGTTAAAGGAGAAAAAAAGGTTATTCTGATTTTTCTGTAATCTATTCTATCCAAGAATCGTTGGTGATGCCCTTTTGAGAACTTCCCCACATTCCTTAATAACGCTTACATGTAAGATTCTTTATTTCTGTTAATTTAGTATATTTTTTTCTGAAAAGGATTACACTATTAAATAAAACACGCATACCAAACACCAATTTATGAAGAATTAACATAGCTGTACACTTACGAAAAATAAAACAATTTAACTATTCGCACAGAAATTCAAATACTGCAAATGTGGTAGTATTTAATACTTACAACAAAAGCGTATATCATAGACCTCCTTCCGACCACTATGGACCTTAACACCCCGGGATTTGTAGTACTCATCCGTCTTTGGATCCACCACCAATAAGTCAATCTCGCCTCTCGTATTCACCTTCGAGGCGACCTCCCGATGGGAGTCGGACTCGATGTTAATACCATTCACTTCAATGATCCTGTCACCAGCTAGAAGACCCGCATCTTTTGCAACGGAAGCCTCATCTACTCTTTCAATATAGTGGCCACGGTCCTCCCTTTGTTCATGCAAGTTGAAACCGCAGAAGCCTCTAACATGACACAGGCGAGGTCGAAACAGGTAGCGGTCTAAGGAATACATACAGGTATACATGTAAATGCAAATGAAATCTTTGATAAGAAATACGGTTTTTAGGAAACATTTTTGAAATAACAACCAGATCAACAAAACTTATATCCTACTTAGGGACTATTTTGATGATTCTTTTAAGGAATTTAATCGCATTAATTCTGTAAAAAAACAGAGGCCTTAAACTCCTCATAATTTTGAAATATTAAAGCCATAATAGGAATAATTATAGGAATACACCGTTGACAAACTGAAAAAAAAAATTCTTACATCAACATATGTTAGAAATAGGTTGTAGTCCATATGAGTGTAATACAGATAAAATTAAGGGATGCATTTATTTTTCGCTTTCACGCTCAAGCCTTTGGGGAGGCAGAGAGAGGAAGGCCCAGACAAACGACATTAATGGCATTGTGTTAAAATATACATAAAGGTTTAAGTATTTCTGTTAACTGAGAAAACTTTTGAATAGGCATAATAAGATACAACTTACTGAATATGCATGGTTACAAGTACCACACAGTAAAAAAGATAAAAATACGACAGACCCACACACACAGATAAAAAATATTATCATAGATTGATAAATAGCATACGGACGCAACATTTTTGTATTAGCAAATTGGTAAAATGTAATTACAAAATACGTGATTGTTTTAAAACTTACATGATAACATAACATTGATGACCTCCTCCATGCCTCTATGGACCTTCACCTGCTGGGACTTATAGTACTCGTCGGTCTCTGGATCTACAACTAACAAACTGATTGTCTCTCCAGGTTTCACTTTATGGATGAGCTGCTGATGAGAGTCGGACTCGATATTGATATCATTCACTTCCACGATTCTGTCACCAGCCTTGATACCCACTGTCGCTGCAGGTGAATCCCTCTCCACTGCCAGAATATAGTGACCCGTGTTCTCCCTAGCTTTATCTAAGTGAAAGCCTTGACGACAAAAAAGGGGCCAACCAATAATGCGACAAAGGCGTGGATAGAATTTCTTGAGTCCAGGCTCGCTTTCACCGTTTGATGGTTCAGACTCATCGTCAGAATCTGAGGAATATATAAAGCAAACATACTACACGACCGCAAGTACTTTCTGTGCTTGATTATTGTTCTAAAGTAATTATCTGGAAGGTTTAAACTCAAAGATCTACAAAGCTAAATATTATACGAACAATTGTATGCATGGTATGATTATTAATCTACATTTGTTTATCGCACCCAAGCGATGGACGGTGGTATTAAGTACATCAGGCAACCCTCATGGAAAGCCAATAATTCCTTCAAAAGATATCGCGTGGAAAATGATCAGGCATTCAGAACACAACAGCCTTATTAGATTGAAAGTGAATATGCAAGTGATTTCGCGAAAAGTAAGTAAAATTGCAAATTTGGGAGTTTAAGTCTCACATTCCTTCATATATACTAGTTTTACCAGTTATCAAACCCATACGAGGTCTCATATCTCACAAGATTTGGTGAACATCCAACCACAAATACGCAAGTAACCGTGGGCCTAATACATAATCTTCAAATTACTCATATCAATTTGAACATTGGAAGTGTTGTAATCAACGGCATCTCGTTCTGTTTTGCTCTTAGTTCACAAGAATATGTTATCAACTCCTATCAACAGAAGACTTGGTTAGAGTAATCTTAACTTTCTCGCTCTTCCAAAGAGAAAGCTCCGGATAATAAGCATTTTTTTAACATCAAATATATCAAGTATTAGGAGTTTTTCGTTAACTTACTTACATTTAAGCATGGATACCCTAAAAACGATTCAAGTTATTCATGTATTGTAAGAGGTGACCAATGTGGGAACCACCTGCAGAATAATGGACTTCCTGCTGCACCTAATGCAATATTTGGAATCTAAGTATTTCTCTTTATATCTGACTATCTTCGTATTTCCTAACGCCTTCATTTGGCAACATCTCACATTTGGCTTTAATGTTGTACGTTCGCCCAGGTGGGGGAGGCAATGGGTTCTGTCCCTTGGCCGAGACATACCAAAGTCATTTAAGGTTGTAGCCAGTTGTTAGTCACTGCTAAAGGGTGATGATAACAACTGGTTCACCCGTTGTCGGCATAATGTGATCGGGTAGAACGCTGTGTAGGGTATTTTTGGCATGATATTTCAGCGAGATAAATATAGCATTATAAATTCTGCATCATATTCGCGCTATCACAAGGAGGCAAGCGCACCAATGTGATATGTCTCCGGCACACATACACACATGCACACATACACACATGCACGCTTACACAACACACATAGAGGCTGTTTCATTAATTTATTACCGAGAATTTGTGTCAATGCTATTTACTTAAACTAACTTGATTTCTCTTTGTCATATCACTTTACGTGCCAAATATCACTAATCTTTGCATTATCAACGAAAATGGATTAAATATTCCATTAGAACAATACGTTAACATGTCTAATTTCTTTTATTCACGTAAACGGTAAAGCTGATTTTGTTTGTCATGTTGTAAAATCGAGGTGGTCGGTTGATATGGGAGAGTATGAAATGTGTAAGTCAGACCATAAAAATTGACTTGCCGGGTTTGAATGAAAATCATCCATGTGATAGAGTACCTAAGGATCTTTTAGCGTGGTCAAAAGTTTGCCTTACTTTGGTCAAAATGCGTGGTATAAAAAAACATCCTGAGTGTTTACTTTTGTTGTTTTGAGATACCTGTTGTAGTAGTGTAGTTGTTCTGTAAGTTCAATGCGTTATGAAAGAACATTTGTAAATTTTATATAAAGAACTACGAAAAAATATAAGCGTCTGAGTAAATCTGTTGCAGTTGTAGTTTCTCGTGATTATGACAGACGGCACTGATCCGGATTAAACAGGTTCTTTGACTTAAGCATATATAATTTTATAGATAAATACTTAAATGAACAAGTTTAAATTCTTTTTAAAAGATTTTTGTTTTTGTAGAGTTATTATAGCGTCAAATACTTAAAATAAGTATAATAAATACAAGTTTAAATTAACGTTTATTATAAAAGTGTTTAAAAATTCATAAAACTACAATCCGAAAACTAGGCTGAAATCAATTTCATATCAAATAAATATTGTAAAAGTCAATCTCAGATTATTTGAATAAAGTACTTGCATCTTAATTAAAGTATAGCAAATAATCCTTCACATGTCTTTCAAGGACGCGAAGTCTAATTTTTCAGCAATGCGTGATTCGCGAAATCCATTGAACATAATGTCTTGGTCAGCGTTAAGGTAGTATTTTGCTGACAAAACCCACTTGGCAGACCATGGTTCGAGTGTTGACATCAACAGACTAGCATTCATTTCAGCAACCATCTTTGAGACGTTTTGCTACCTATTCTACGTAGTGGTCTTCGAATGCTCACCGCATTTTGTCTTTATCACATTTTTTTGGTACATATAAGGTCTTTTATTGCAATTTAGCAGTGTAGTTTAATGGCTTTAATATAATCTGATGTTTTGCTTACAGTTTATTTCACGAACTTT
>JAULCA010440617.1:0-10734 GCA_032360845.1 Crassadoma gigantea | reverse complement strand
ACAAACGTTTTAATACATACTTACGCATTCAAGTGTAAACTTCTCACATTATATGTAAAAGCGAGTTCTGCCTCTATAATATAAAATGTCACAAAATACTCTAGCTTTCAAATATATTCCGGTTTCTAATGTGCTAGCGGCATATCGTTGTAAATCATTATAATTTAGAGCAAAAACAACAATAATATTTCAATGTGCACACGTTTTTATGCCAATTTTTCAATTTTGTTTCGAACTATAGATAATTTGTAGCTCTTGGCCAAAGGGAATTAATAAAATATGTAACCTTGAACTGAGCGAAAGTACAGAAAGTAAAACACATATCTAGATCTAACCTTAAATGATGATGGAAAATGGAACCCGCATATTTCTAACATTTATGAAAAAGCTTTAAAAAGAATAAATATTTTATGATTATGAAACAAAAATTATATAGAAAATATTTCACTACCTTATATATATCTTACATAAGACCTATATTGGAATTTGCTGATGTAGTGTGGGACAATTGTACTCAAGATCAGGAAAATCTTTGAGAATCTGTTCAGTTAGAGGCAGAAAGGTTGATAACAGGACTACGCAGAGGCACTTCACATGATATATTATATCAGGAGTTAGGATGGTAGACTTTAAGTAGTAGCAGGAAAAAACATAAGCCAATATTAATGTATAAAATTAGGAATAATGAAACACTTAATTACTTACAGGAAATAATTGAACCCTACTAGCATACTGATAGTCTGAATGGATATCCTTTACACATAGACTATTTGACCCACCATTATGTCGTACTGTGAATTGCTACGAAAGTTTTTCCCTTCTATGTTAAATGAATTTACTAAAATTGCCCCTGATATTCATGATATTAAATCTACAAAACAGTTTATGAGTTTTATTGGTCAAAATCATCTTTTGCAATCTGAAACAACTGATACTTTTAAATTTTCTGGAAATCGCAATATGAACATAATGTCAGCTAAGAAAATGGTGCAAGTAACCTTAATTAAGACCTTTATAAAGACCATTTAGCTGAAACTTTGAAACGGCTCACCATTATTTTTTTTGAGTGTAGTAGTTACATTAAAATTCGCATCGATCTAAAGCAGAACCTTAACCAAAATGTACATAATCACCTAAAAATAAATGTCCTGCTACATGGCTGTGGTAATTGTAATGACATCCAAAACAAAAATATTCTCAGAAATATATCTGATTTTATAGTGCAATCACAAAGATTTCTTAATATTATGCAATAAGTCCTTACCATGAATTGAAGTTAAATGGGTGAAAGCTGTCATATTATATGTATTATATTGCCCTTTAGCAGATATAGATTATGAAATACCTTTAAAATTAGCCAAATAACTTAGACTAATTCAATTTAACACAAACACATATCTTTCCTCCTGGTTCTGCACTGATGATATAGCTGAAGTACACATGAATAACATATATCTAATGTGAATTAAATATCTTTTATCTATTTTTTTTCTCTCATTATAATGAGATCCATAGTATTCGTACATGTATATACATACTATCCCCTGGGCACAACAGATTGGGTATAACCATTTTAGTTACAGGAAGTAACTCCTGTTTTTGAAAATGTACAAACAATAATAATATGTCTTAGAATTGGTGTGACCCTACCTGTGAACTAAATATCTATTTGCTGGAATTGGCTTTTGAACCATGTTAGTGGATGGCCAATGTGTGACAAATGTACTTTATATGGCCTGTATCTTTTGGGGAGATAAAGCCAAAGCTACCAAATATTTATTTATGAATGACTGTACCTATAACTAAGGTAAACTATTCTATTACAAAACTTGTCTATTACAAGTCCCTAATTATAAGGGAAACTATCTTTTTACATCAATGTAATAATTAGAATCTGCTCTCGAGGAGTTATTTCCCCTTTTGGTTCTTTAATGTAAACAACTGTAATATATGTTAACAATATATTCAACACCGGATGTAGCTGTAAGGAGAGGCAATGCCTGATGTCCAATCCTGTTGACTTTTTTTGTCAATAAAATATGTTGAAATAAAATGAACTGAGCGAGATCGGGTTATCTCAGTCGAGGGTAAGATTCTGTAATAAAATCCAAACCGAGGCGTAAGCCGGGAAATTGATTTTTTCTTCTCGCACCCTTTAGTTCGAAAAACAAATTAATTTTGCTAAAACTACAAGTATCCCGTCTGGAGCCTCAAATGGTAATGATCTCTTCATTACTTAAGCTACATTTGAATGCTTCCGAGTAAAAATGGAGTCCGTTCTTACATAGATGACAACATATTTTACAATGTAGATTATATTTATCTACAACATCAAATATATAACAACTTCAAAACTAAAATAAAACAACAAAACAGAACATTTATAATGCAGATCGTCTATTTCAAGCAGTTAACGCGCGGAAATACATCGCAGTTTGAAAATTTCGCGAAATCGCACGTAAAGGTACAAGACAGATCGGACGAGATAGAAAAATCTAGCATGGGGTATGACGTTGGAAATTTCTAGCTGAGGTGCGAGAAAATAATGTCTGACTATTTGTTTATCGATTTCGGTATCCGCCTAACTGCTGACAACTCTAAATTTAAAGACAACCAAAACAATGGCATAGTGGCTAGGTCTTTCACCACCCGAAATATTCTTTAGTATGCTGTTTATTTGGCATGATGTAATATTGTTACACCTGGTATGTATAACTCCATTGGTAAGGTAAGAATAACTGTGTGTTGGTTGGATACGGGTAGTGGATCACGACAGCTGTGAGTTACTTGAATTTATATTAGTTGTATAAGCAAAGCGGTAATAGTGTCAGTGTGGACGATTGATACATGTTTGAGGCAATCGGTCTTTTATTCAGACACAAACATGTGAACAATTATATATAGCAAAATATTACACACACACGAAAGTTTAACATGACACATGTACAAAACCAAAAAAAAGATACAAAGAGCTGAAAAATGTTCAAGGCAATTTGCCGTTTATTCAGCACAAACAAGTAAACGATCAAATATAGCAATATATAACTTGAGAACCCCAATCCCCACTTTTACCATAAAAAATGTACAAAACCACAAACTGCTACAACAGAGAAAAACCGTTGATACTAAATAAGAACGCTAGTGTTGAGACAAAACCCTTCGCCTGGCCAGGAGCCAAAAACTATTTTATGTAAACGTGCATCTCTCTGGCATCATTTCATACATGTTTTATAATCACCTTCTCTAGTTACCTCCTCGCTATCATAAATATTCTTCTATTCCACATGTGTTCTTACTGGCGGTGTGTAGAATAACTCTTCATTCGTTGCTGTGATAATTAAAACACATTTACGTCAAAAAAAGTATCTGTATTTGTTGTTTGCTATTTCTATCTATTGATAAACTTTAGAACACAGTATCAGAACCAAAAGGATTATTTTTGCTCTAAATATCAGTTTGGTATCTGTTTTTCTGTTTTACATTTTGGGATTATTTCTTTTTGTATGTTGATAAACGATAAAAGATTGTTTAAAGCTTAACAAAAAGGTGTGGCGAGTTAAGGTACGCTGAGCACGTACTTCAGATCACTAATTAAAGACGTTCTCAAAATTCACGAATGGATACAGGATACAGTGACTAAAAAAGCAAATGTACGCTAACTGTCGTATCAGCTGACCACGGATATTTGCCGACACCAAATATTTATTCGTGAATCAGTTAAGCAGTTTACATACACTTGGCATGTTTATGTTTGTTTATTACACAACACCGCAGCTAATTGTTGAGGAGACTTGTTTTAGTCGTACTGCGGCGTGCATCGTCCGTGCGTCAACTTTTTCTTTTGATCGATTTCTTCTGAAGAACTGAGGGACCTAGGGTCATGGTATTTGACCAGTAGGTATGTGGGATAGAGTGCTATAAAGTTTCTTCATTAAAATCACCTTGACCTAGTTTCAAGGTCAAAGGGGTCAAATATGTTAAAAACTTCAAACAACGATATCCTAAGATGCATTTGGTATAGAAACATTATATTTTGGTATGTCATGTAGACCAGCTATGAATCATTTTTCTTTTTAACAGTGATGTGGTCAAAGGTCAACTTTAAAATGCTAGCCGAAGTCTAAGATCAACGTGGGTGAAAAGCTTCAAAATCAAAAGTTTGAAATTTCAAGCAACAAAAATTTAACAAGCCTTTAAGAGATGTTAAAATGTCTAGTAAGCAATCATACACGTTTCTGGGGGTTTTGATCGATTTTCGGTAAAAATGCCACCCCCAATGATCATATAAATCTATGATCATTGGGGGCGACATTTTTACCGAAAATCGATCAAAACACCCCAAAAGTGTAAAATTGCTTTAAACACTTTAGTTAAGGTCCAATATAGCTGTAACAAGTTCTCAGGTCCATGTGGTTAGAGTGTATAGACGGGTAAACAATTATTGAACCAGTTACCACAGCGATTATAGTCTGTTTCTTGGCTCAATGCGACAGGTATGTGACCGGGGTAATCTATATCTCAATATCTCCGTAACGGATCTCACCAAGGACGTCTGGTATATTTTTCCGACGCCGATTGTGTTAAAAGAAATTCTCTGAGCCAAATTAATCAGTTGGAAGAAGTTTGTTTTGTACCAGAGTGACAGGGATTACATAATTATACATCTGTAGATTAAATTAACCTTCAACAAACACGATATTTCCATATTACGAAAGAAATCTTTAACACTTACACGGTGTCTTTTTATAATAGCGTTAAGAGGATCTACGTTTGCCATTGGTATATATAAACAGGCGATTTTCCATGTGTAAAATTCAAGAGCAACAACCTCCGTACCGCACTTCAATTGTGCTTGCACATTTCATTTGTGAACAAACAATTCACAATTTTATGGTTTTTTTCCCCCAAAAAGTGTTTTTTAAGGAGAAAAAGTGTGTTTCCGTATTTTTTATGGTGGCATCAACCAGCTTTTATTACATGATTAAATATCTTTACATATACATAATTCATTTTTCGGATATATACGTAATGGAAACCTACCAAGATATTTGTGAAACTCTTTTTTATAACGCCAAAAATTCTTCCTAAATGCACATGGGGTAAAAACTATTTTCTATGCCTCAATTTGATTATGTGCTTGAATACAATTTGCATGCTTTCTGTGTGCAAACTGTGGTCAGACGTTTTGGGTATAGGATACCTAAGGCCTGGTGTATTGAATCCTTACCTGGCTATACAGGTAAACAGGTTGCATTGTTAGCTTTACCAAAATTTAGCCTCAAAAGTAATTTTCACCCCACGTGCGTTTAGGAAGTATTTTTTGCGTTATTAAAAAGAGTTTCACAAATACCTCGGTAGGTTTCCATTCCGTATATATCCGAGTAATGAATTATGTATATGCAAAAATGTTTAATTATGGTTTAAAAACATAAAATTGTGAATTGTTTGTTCACAAATGAAACGTGCACGCACAATTGAAGCGCAGTACGGAAGTTGTTGCTCTTAAATTTTACACACGAAAAATTTGCCTGTTTATACCAATGGCAAACGTAGCTCCCCTTTAAGCTGAATGTACTTGTTCTACACATTTTCGTCACTTCATTCTTTTGAATTTTTGGAAGAGGAAGTTGGACAAAAGAACGTTTATTAGCATCCCTTCTTTAAAAAAGTAACGTTTATGAATGTTCATTCGCCTCAGCAACGTGATGGCGTAAAAGGTTTGGTTTTCTGTATTGACATATTTTCTTGTTTATTCTACTGAAAAATAAAAACAGAGCAAAGGTAGAAATTTATTCAGTGAAGTTTAATGAAGTTGCGAAATGTTTACATTGAATCGGGACGGGACGCGACGGGACAGGACAGACGCCTCGGGACGCAACAGGAAGCGACGGTGAGGACGCGACGGGACGGGACGGACTTTGGCATCAATATATTCCGCCTACCCCCATTTATAGGCGGGCGCATACAAATCTTTTCTGAAAAAAAACAATAAGGTGAGATCAGCCAAGAGAACATTATCACTTGTACATGTAATGAAAATCAGAGGGTGCTATTGTTTTGTCGCGTTTAGTGGTTTAGTTTGGTTTGGTTTAGTTTGGTTTAACGTCCTATCAACAGCTATGGTCATTTAAGGACGGAGGTTTGTCACAAGCAGCGGACATGATTCCTTAATACAGATGAAATGAAAAATAAGTTTGAGATGTTCCCTGATTTCACTCCTCGCAGTGTCCGTCTCTGGATCCGTGCTAGGTCTGCCTCAAAATGAGAAATGTCTATTCGTCCTATCAATATGACTGTTTTTATCCGGGAAATCTGGCTTTCCTCCACCACCAAAACCTGGCACGTCCTTAAATGACCATAGCTGTTAATAGGACTAAAAACTCAAATAAACCAAACCAAACAAGTTTAAGAATGAAATACCTATACGTAACCTCATTAAGGATATTTCATGGACATTGAATGTCGGAATACAGTCAGACGGGATTCAATAACATTTATATGTACTCGAAATCATACGCTGATATATTGTTCATGGGAATACAATTTTATATACAAACGTTTTAATACATACTTACGCATTCAAGTGTAAATTTCTCACATTATATGTAAAAGCGAGTTCTGCCTCTATAATATAAAATGTCACAAAATACTCTAGCTTTCAAATATATTCCGGTTTCTAATGTGCTAGCGGCATATCTTTATAAATCATTATAATATAGAGCAAAAACAACAATAATATTTTAATGTGCAAACGTTTTTATGACAAATTTATTCAATTTTGGTTCGAACTATAAATAATTTGTAGCTCTTGGCCAAAGGGAATTAATAAAATATGTTACCCGTAACTGAGCGAAAGTACAGAAAGTAAAACACATACACATCTGGGTCTAACCTTAAATGATGATGGAAAATGGAACCTGCATATTTCTAACATTTATGTAAAAGCTTTTAAAAGAATAAATATTTTAAGATTATTAAAACAAAAATTAAATAGAAAATATCTCACTACCTTATATATATCTTAAATAAGACCTATATTGGAATATGCTGATGTAGTGTGGGACAATTGTACTCAAGATAAAAAGAATCTTTTAGAATCTTTTCAGTTAGAGGCAGCAAGGTTGATGACAGGACTATGCAGAGGCACATCACATGCTACAGTTGGGAGCAAACTGAACTTGTTAGTCTAGTGCACTGAAGTTAACACTGAAGTGAACTGGAGTTCACATCGATGTGCACTGGAGTTCACATCGATGTGCACTGGAGTTCACATCAATGTGAACTGGAGGTAACTTCAGTTCACAAGGTAATTTTCTTGATCATACACGTCTGGCCTTTTCATCAGTTTATACATACTGTGATTTTCACCTATCCTGTCTGCTCAATTTATCAATAAATCTATATAAAATGTTAGATTTTACCTATTAAAATACTTGAAAAATGATATAAGTTGTGTTCTTTGATGAAAATAGCATAATAACTAGAGAGCGTGATGACCTATTAAAATATTACCACATGCAACGACTGGGATCCATGGTACATGTATAAATATATGTATTGTTGGTTAAAATGTTTTAATACTTTGTCTTTGATTAAAGACATAATCAACATTGAAGTTCCTTTATAGTTATAACAGTATTACGTCTACATTAAATAAACAAATCTATCATTATATCATTAGCACATGAACACATGAGTCTTTTTCTCTATGTGCAGTTTGAAAAAAAATGGATATCTTATGTCGGTAACTACATGTACTGTAAACAAGAAATGCTACTATAAATATGTGTGTTAAAATAGAAATACAGATCTGAATTCCAACAAAACATTTATTTTGAAACAATTTAATATGTAGGAATCCAAATGAACCTTTCTACAAGTAAATTTTACCGGTCTGAATCCTGTAGCTAGCCCTGAGGGTGTGTGTATTACACAAGGTATATGGTCTGATGTCAAATTACACTTACCTCCTGATCAGTACCTTGGGGTAAATCTGAGCAGAAGGTATTAGGGATGGGGGACAAAGCACTGTACCGTAAACACACTAGCTGTAGAAATTATGTTTGTCTCTCTTTTCTTTCTAGAAATACAGAATTAGAGATCAGCATCTAATTCCGTACTAGAACACTTCCTAAAATCAATATTATTTGTTTTTTTGGGGGTTTTTTTCAAGAAAGTCTTAGCTTTCTTGATAACATGATTAACAAGAAGATAATTGAAAAAAAATGCCACCCCCTGAAAGTACATATAAGTGGTGCATAAATTTTCTAGGGTAGATAGCCCTAACCATTCCTTATTTATCTGATTTTGCTTTCAAGTAGGGATTAAAAGATTAAAAGAAACAAATAGGCTATGAGGGAAAATACATATAAGACGAAGGCTGAAATTATTTAGCTCTTGTTAAGCACAAATGAACGATGTTTTTGAAAGTTAAAAGCCTTAAAGTTATTTATAAAATGACGAAAATAAAATAAAAAGGAAACTGAAAATGTTTTTAGAAAAATATTAAATTTAAGATAGGGAAAATCTACTGGTTCCATGAAGAGATTCTGAACTCAGTCGAGATGGAGAAGATTAAACGGCACCTGCACAGATTAAACTATACTTGAGTTGAATAAACACGTCTAAATATACATACATATAAATTTATTAACCTTTTTAGTTCAGTAATAGTTGCGTTGCCTGTATTACTGTATTTAAGAGCCAAAAGTCTGTCACTAGTGTTTGCTTTTGAGTAGCTCAGAACATACACTTTACATCTTTTTTTGCGTAAAGACTTAATCTGCATACTATGACGTTATCGATTCTAAATAAACTATAGTACTTTTTTTTCTAAAAGCACATTGATTCTTTAAAAATGCTGGTGTATCACTTATACACCAGTAAGGTACTTATAATCAATTACAGTTTTGTTTCCCCAGTAAATGACTAAGATATATATACAACTCTTTAAAGTGAACCGTGTTTGCAACCCTGAACTGGTTACCATTTGATAAGAAAAGCATGTACCACAATTGTATTCTCGAAAAGAATATCAAAACATATAAAACTTACAGAAAATTAAAAAGCCAATATATTTATGTATATACACATATGTGCTTGAGTTACGACATGTAAGTTTTACATGTAGATTCACTTGTTGAAACTCACACATATTTTAAGAACAAACTATAACAAAACAAGTTGTCCAACAGGTATATTAAAGATTTATGAGTTCAGGGAATCAGCCTTCCGTATCTCCGCCTACCGCGATAACATAGAAATACGCAGCTGCACCACTCAACCATGTCTTAAGGAGGGGTACCACACATTTAAATGTTTTAAGCCGATATGAGGTTGGCACGATTATTATATAGAATAGTGTGAACATTATGAATAATGTGATAGAGTTTTTCGACCATCTATAAAACTGAAGATAATACTGAATATTCCACCTTCGTGAAAAAGAAGGTATTAAACAGACGAAACACATACAAACAAAATTGCTAGGAACAATATACCATCATTGACTTTTTTTCTAAATATTTAACAACTTCTTTTCTTTTTATCATATTATTCATGAACTTGTAATAAGTTTGACATTACGATCAACATCATATGAATCAAGAAATTCCTTTTGCTAAAATATTGATTAAAATCTTTTCAAACTACACTGTACATCTACCAGTAATACAACTCAATGCTTTTATTTTATAATTGTTTACGCTACCACCATCAATATATCCTCTTTCTGTCATGTTGTTTTCCAGGCCAACAATAGTGATTGGTAAAAGGTGTAAACAATTCTTTCATAATTGTTGTCAATAAAAAGGACAATCAGTCAGTGACGGATTCCAATCAAAATAACGGCCTATTAATATCTGACATTGATCACTTAAACTAATTCAATACTCTGTCGGAGTTTTTAACCTCTCTTACAATAAGAGGAACTATCGTTGTGTTAGGAAAGGTCCGGAGTATTTTTTGTCATCGACTGGATTATATAACCACAATACTATACCGGTAACAACTACTATATATTTCTTTAATTAAATTTCGTTTGGGCTAGTTTCCTCTTAGTCGCGAATCATGCTTACGGTTCGTAACACTTGAATGTAAAAACGTGCAATTTTCTACTTTTAATTCTTGTACCAACTCCACAAATAAGGAAATGTTAGCATCATGTAAATATCGCCCGCTCTGCAATAAGATAAACTTATTGTACTCAAATAATTTTACCTATTTGAGCCTTGTTTCATTACGTTTTCATTTCGTTCTCGTTGCGTTTTCATTGCGTTTTCATTCCATTCCGTTTGTCAACTTAAACGCTGACACCCCTGTACGTATATTAAATCACGATTTGATACCTCGTGACTATGTAGCCTTTGTCACACATTCACAAGTGCTTTGAACCCCTAGTTATAAAAGTAATATACAAATCATTGCTGTCTAGTCAATTAATTAAGTTGTGCCAATATTTGGTGCTCGCGCCTGGGCAATGCTTACTAAGTCACAACAGACGACGGTCACAAAAAAAAATACCACGCCACACCGGCTTATATTATACACCAATACAATGGCATTGTTTCCCGGTATTTACCCTTACACTCTAATACCCCTATGTAACATAAGTAGACTCCATATCATGCATTGCTCTTGATGATGCCATTATGATGTGCAGTGATGACAGGGTTAAGGGAACCGTAACCGAATAGATTTGTTGGTTTGATTCGCCATTTCGTACTCATATAACGA
>JAULCA010440539.1:8739-22836 GCA_032360845.1 Crassadoma gigantea | reverse complement strand
TCATGTGACCTAGGAGAGAACACAAAACCCTAACAAAATCATGTGACCTAAGATAGAACACAAAACCCTAACAAAATCATGTGACCTAGGATAGAACACAAAACCCTAACAAAATCATGTGACCTAAGAGAGAGCATAAAATCCTAACAAAGTCATGTGACCTAAGAGAGAGCATAAAATCCTAACAAAGTCATGTGTCCTAGGAGTGAACACAAAATCCCAACAAACATAATCCTGGACGTGATTATAAGCCATTTTCACGCCTATATTATCTGGGTAAAATGATATTGAGGGAGACAATTATAAACAAGAAACCCGGTTGGGATAAAGGGAGACAACTCTCTGAATTGTGTCTTACTCTTTTTCTTTAGGTTTGACTGTTCGTGTCCTGATGGGTATGAGGGAGCTCGATGTGAATCGCAAAAGAATTACTGCCAGTCCAATCCATGTCAGCATCGTGGTACATGTTTGAAACTCCTCGGCAGCTACACCTGTCAATGCCTGGCTGGTTACACAGGTACGCACCAGGCACCGAATGGCATTTGAGAAATCTTTTTTTTTGGTTGGGGTTTTGGGGAAGGTGTTAACAGCCAGAGACATGTATTTGTTCACTATGATATATGCTTCAAACATTTGTTAATAACTTAATTGACTTCTGAATCATCTTTAAGAGAAGATATTTCAATCTCTATTCTGAAAATAATTAATCATTTTGAAAAAGTTAGTTTTAAAAATAAAAAAAGGAGTGACAATAACAAACACATTCATTCCAAATAGTTATGTTATGAAGCTTATCTGTATACATGCAGGGCTTAGATTTGATCACTTATCTGATTAAAGGTATCAACTGTGAGATTAACATTGATGAGTGCCGCAGTAACCCATGTGTCCACGGTAGCTGTATTGACCTAGCCAACAGTTATCAATGTCACTGTCAGGTGCCCTGGACTGGCACCAACTGTGACAAAAAAATGGATCCCTGCAGCTCGAACCCCTGTACCAACCATGCCACGTGTACCAACGACTTTGACTACAACGACTTCTCATGTAGCTGTCAACCTGGCTACACAGGTAAGCTTTTAGATAGTCTTACACATTCAGTCCAATCAGACTGTATATTGAAAGATTTCTTTACCAAGTCAGTCTTATATCATCATAATGATAAAAAATATCCATTTATACATTGTTCTATCATGCTAAGTACTTGACAAATGAATAAAAGAAAAATATAGAATATAAAGTAAAAGTAAAAAGGTACATATTTTATGATTTTCAAGGATACAGTGTTTGCACTATGTTTTCTTTGGAGATGATGTTTTCATTTCATTCTAAATCATTAATTGTTTTATATCTTTCATAAAGGCTTTATACTTTACACTGAAGTCTTATGGAATGGCAGCTACAGCATTGTTTCCGAATTAATGAGACGTACTTTATTTATAAATGACTCATGTCACCATGTCACTGATTTGTCCCCAGGTCGTTACTGCCACCAGGATGTCAACGAGTGTGAACACTCGCCTTGTGCTAATGGCTACTGTACCAATACCGTGGGTTCCTTCAATTGTACTTGTCGTGTGGGTTTTGAGGGGAAGTACTGCGAGCTTGACCACGATGATTGCTTCCCGGACCCATGTATGAATGGTGGCACATGCTTTGACAAGACTAACGAATACACCTGTGTGTGTCGTAAGGGATATACCGGCACCAATTGTGAGATAGAGATCAATGAGTGTAACTCCAACCCTTGTCAGAACCAGGCCGTTTGCACCGACTATGTTGACTCCTATGTCTGCTCCTGTCGGGCAGGATTTAGTGGTGTCCACTGTCAGAACAACGATGACGATTGTACATCCAGGTATGTCTCGTATTTAAAAGTATTCTACTTCAACTACCCTGCTCATTTTTTGTATTACTCAAATTTTCCTGTTTAATCAGCAAATAAAGCCAAATTACATAAGTATGTGAAGGCCGTAGATAGACAAGAATTGTACCTTATTTGTCCTGTTACAACTTCTTGAAATATGACGTATGATTGTATTTTCAGCTCCTGCCTGCACGGTGGTCACTGCATTGATGGCATCAATGACTACAAGTGTATGTGTGAACCAGGTTACACGGGCTCCAACTGTCAACATCGCATCAACCCTTGTGATGCCAACCCCTGTATGAGCGGTGGCACCTGTGATAACCAGGGCTCTGCCTTCAAGTGCTACTGCCCCTACGGCTTGACAGGCCCACGTTGTGAGGCTTTTGTTGACTGGTGCACTGACAACCCATGTAGGAATGGCGCCACCTGTTCTCAGGAGTCAGAGATGTACAAGTGTTCCTGTTCTTCAGGCTGGAATGGAGCAAGGTGTGATATCAGCGCCGTCACTTGTCTCGCTGCAGCCAACATAAAAGGTCAGTACAAATTACACACATGTTTGTGTACTTCCATATGATGCTGTGACTAAATTAGAATTCTGAGAATTAAGTTAATTTTATTAAATCAATTAAGGTGATTTAACAATTTCATGCTTACGTGTTTCAGGTGTCCTGGTAACAGATCTTTGCGAAAATGGAGGTAACTGTGTCAATGTAAATAATAGCCACAGGTGTAAATGTAGCCCAGGTTACGAAGGCAGCTATTGTGAAGATGATATCGACGAATGTTCATCGGCGCCCTGTCAAAATGGTGGGTCATGCCAAGACAATGTGGGTAACTACAAATGCACCTGTCCAAATGGCTTTATGGGTGCTAACTGTGAGGTGAATATAAACGACTGTGCCAGTAATCCGTGTGCCAATGGTGGTACATGTCACGATCTGATTGCAGACTTCCAGTGCTCTTGTCCACGCGGCACGCGAGGCTTGCTGTGTCAGTATAACGAGGAGGACTGTTATACAGGAGCATGTCATCACAATGGTACCTGTGTGGACAAGGTCAGTGGCTTTGAATGCATATGTCCCCAAGGATTTGTCGGTGAGCATTGTGAAGGTGATGTGGACGAATGTCAGACACAAAGACCTTGTGATCCTGTTGGAACTTTCAGCTGTGTCCAGCTAAACAATGACTACCGCTGCGACTGTAAGCCAGACTACACTGGGCGACACTGCGCTCAGCCAATGAACTTCTGCATGCCCAATCCCTGTCAGAATGGAGGAACCTGCACAAAAGCACAGCATAGCTACCAATGTGCATGTACTGGGGTAGGTTATATTTTTCACACATATTACTTAAAACCTTTGTATATTTAATGGTATTATAAATGTACTGGGTATATAAAGTTGTTAATTCTGACAGATGTGACATGTTTAACTTTTCTATTTTTTTCGATTGTATTGTAAAATCTGTTTTAAAATATTCTCATGTTATAGCTGCCAGTCCAGGGTAATGCATATTGGTGTATAAGGACAAAACAAACAAATGTTCATGGTGCATTGAGATTTGGTGAAGCTAATATACTGTCTCTACTTAATAGGGCTACTTTGGAGACGCATGTGAACTGAGTGCCTGTTCAAGCTCTCCATGTCAAAACAATGGTATTTGTATACCTGGTAATCATGGCTTTGAGTGCATGTGTGAACAAGGAGTGACTGGCGACCGGTGCGAGATTGATGAGGTTGATGAGTGTGTGTCATCACCATGTCAGCGAGGAACGTGTCTGGATAGACCAGGTGGGTGTTACATAGATTAATGGCTTCTGTTTTATAGATGGTGTATACTTCTGTTGATTAGTGTCGTTTATTGAGGAAACTACAGTGTTGAGAAGTAAACAGTAAGCAGGCCATAGGTACGACCTGCTACATTAAACCCTAATACAACAGTCCAAGACCATAGGTACGACCAGCTACATTAAACCCTAATACAACAGTCCAAGACCATAGGTACGACCAGCTGCATTAAACCCTAATACAACAGTCCAAGACCATAGTTCCCTAAAAAAATGGAAGAAATGAAGAAAAATTGTATGGCCTGATACCGGGTAATAGTTAGTAGTGCACACTAATGGTTACTGGGGGGGGGGGGCTTCATTTATGTGTTACAAGTGTACTAGCACCAACAAACGAGCACTTTCACTATAAAGTACCCATATAGTTATCAGATATGTATGCCTATTATTTGATAAAAATCTGATTTATTTTTTATTGAGTGGGAAATATTATATGCACTATGGATAGAAATATCGATGTGTAATGTGTATGATGTGTTTGGCAGGTCGTTTCGAGTGTGACTGTCCTGTCCGGTACACTGGAGTCAATTGTCACATTTTTGACCCTTCATCCCCTGGAGGCATTGGGACCAGCCCCATCACCACGCCCACACCTGATGGGGGCTCTTCCTCCTGTCCAATGGCAGAATGTGGTGCTAAAGCTGGTGACGGAAAATGTGATGTATGTATCATTTACACATTATAAAAATTAATATACTTTTTTCGCCCAGTTTCAGTTATTCTTGTGCTGCATTGCTTTGTTAAGCCCTAACTTAAATCTAATTGACTTTTGCAGAAAGAGTGTGCTATTGTGGACTGTGAATTTGACGGTGGTGACTGTTCATTGGGTTTCCTGAAGTTGTGGCAAAGATGTTCCCAGCCACGCAATGGTGTGGCCTGCTACAATGTCTACAATAACTCCCAGTGTGACCAGGGTTGTAACAATGCCGACTGTCTGTTTGATGGCGGGGACTGCATTGTAAAGGAGCCCTGCAACCCCAGCTACAATCTGTACTGTGAAATACACTACAAGAACGGACATTGTGATAGGGGCTGTAACACCACAGCCTGCAACTGGGACGGCGGAGACTGCAGTAAGAAACCAAACATCCTTCCAGGAACAATGGTACTCATTGTAATGAAGACGCCTGAAGAATTTCTTCGAAACTCATCAAAATTCTTGAGATACCTGGGACAGCTCCTCCAGATAATTGTCAAAATTAAGTTGTCAGAAACTGGAGAGAAAATGGTGTTTCCATGGAAACCTGAACCAGACAGTACATTCTCTCGAGCAAAGAGATACGCAATGATGCGTTCACTGCGTTCCGTTCCTGATGATGAATATATTGGGTAGGTCATACATTGAAATGTCAACCTCCAAACAGGATATGTAATGTTGATATGCAAAGAAATTTAATTTTAGCATTAGATTCTTACATTCCCTCTGTCTTACCTGATACTTGTCTTGGTGATTATAATGATAACTTACCAGTTTTTTGGGAGGGAACCAGTACTGGTTTGCATCCCTCTGTCCTTCTGTTTGACACTGTGTCTGAAGCATATCTTTAAACCTCTTGTCAAAACCTACAATTGCCAATATTTTTTCTCCTGAGATGGCAGAGCATTACATTCTGAAATATGGTTTTGTGCCATTTTATATAGAGCTATGGCTCTTATGTCTGTTTTTTTTACACCAAACTTTGTCTGGAGACGGGGAATATTAATTTCTCCAAATAATTCATTATGTTAAGAGTGATCTTATTCAAGGCTTGTTTTACAGGAGTGAAGTTCACTTAGAGCTGGATCGCAGTCTGTGTCTGGCTAAGAACTGTCTCAGTTCTGTGGATACTGCAGCAGAGGTGCTTGTAGCGTCAATACAGAATGGCTGGACCCCACTTGTACCCATCCGCCAGGTACAAGGTAAGTGACACTCGTTCTCTGTTTTTTAACATGGATCTTTTGTGTATAGCTACTTTCATAGTTATCATGGGGGCAACCGAACAAGTGTTTATATGTTTCACTGTGAGTAGGTGTCTCTGAAGTAAAATGTCAGGTAGCTAACCAGACCCAGGCGTCAGTAAGGTCTTAAATATTTTACAATGCCTAAAGTCACCAAAAGGAGTAGCCATTCAAAACTAAATCATTTTATGTTGCAGTTCTTGACAAAAAACCCCCTGATGGTACACTTCCAACATCCGATGAAAACAGCATTATTCCACCTGTTGTTGCTGCGGTTTGTGCATTGCTTATCCTTACCTTTATCATCGTTGTCGTGCTGTCCAGAAAGAGAGCCTCTGGTAACACTTGGTTCCCAGAGGGATTCTTTACAACCAATAGCAGTACCCAAAAAGACACAACCAACTCCTCCAAACGCAGAGTTCCTGATGGCGAGGAGGGAAAGTAAGTAACTAAAAGTTATTTTCAAAACAATTGAATTTATTTTATAAGAGTTGAGAATTGTTATATAATATACTTTGCTGTTACATGTATGATTTAGATTGTCAGATGTGATAAGATATACACTATATAAACAGGAATATGAAGGGACTATGTGAAGGACTTGACCACCATGGCTGCACCTCGCCCCCTTGGGACACAGATGACCAGTCGCCCCAAACCAAACGGGTCAAAGTAAGTAGAGCTTTAACAATCCCTGTTTAGGACAGTGTAGATTTGATGTAAGAAACAATTAAACACTTTATATCTCTAGAAATAATTAATAACTATGTTACTAATAAATTCATATCTCATGAAGTAGAACTAGGTCACTAATTAACATATGCAGTATAATATAATGTCTTGTATATTGAATAATGTATTTTGTGACAAGTTTTATGCTAGTCGCAGTTTATAGAGAAAGACGATTTGTTTAGAGGTTTGATACTGTTAGAAGCCTGTTGATTTGTTCTACAGCTTCACTGAGGATATTGTTATAATAAACTGATTGGCAGCATTAGGTTGGTTGGTGTTGTATAGTATATAATGGGTTTTCAGCTTGAGCAGGAAGATTCGGAGTATGACCGAGCCTCAGACATGCGTCCCTGGACCCAGCAACACCTGACAGCCGCTAACATCCCCAATGATATGGCCTTGACCCCTCCAGAGGACCATAGTGGAGTTAAGGATGTGGACGTGCGAGGTCCTGATGGCTTCACCCCACTCATGCTAGCATCATTTCGTGGCGGGGGTCTGGACTCTGGTGTAGATGATGACTCAAGTGGATCAGGATCTGGAGAGAGTGGTGATTCAGAGGATCGTTCCGTTGATATTATCACAGGGTTACTTATGCAAGGTGCTGCAATCAATGCCCAGACTGACCGCACAGGTGAGGCTACTGTAAAGAAATTGGGGAGTTAATATTGCCTTATGATTTATCCAAACAATCTATATCATCAGGGGTTGTTGATTTAACTGTAGGGCAAGTAGGGAGCTGGTAAGAGAAAATTTTTAGTTAAAGGAGATGTGTTATGGGTTTATAGAGCAATAATTATTATTTTTATAATTATCCTTTGCAGGAGAGACGTCATTGCACTTGGCAGCTAGGTATGCAAGGGCAGATGCTGCAAAAGTTTTATTAGATGCTGGAGCTGACCCAAACTCAGAAGATAGCACGGGGCGACGCCCACTTCATGCTGCTGTAGCTGCTGATGCTCAGGGTGTTTTCCAGGTATGTGCTACTATTTTCCACTCTGTAAATAAGAAATCAAGAGTGATATCTGAAAAACTATACCCAAAATAATTAAATTGCTGGTTTTTTTTGTTTTTTTTTGTATATTTAGATCAGCGAATAACATTCCTCTATTGCCTCTCTATTGTAGATTTTATTACGTAACCGCTCCACTCACCTCAATGCTAAGATGAATGATGGCACAACGCCCATGATCTTAGCTGTACGTCTAGCAACCGAGGGTATGGTAGAGGAACTCATTAACGCTGAGGCTGATATTAATGCCTCGGATGAGTATGGTAAGTGTACTGTTGTTCTTTTTCATTTTTCTTCATTAATTTTAACCATCAAGTTAAAAACCTTCCAAAATAAGTGATTTTATATTTACATAGACTTTTATCATTTTGGGCATTCGCTCCTAGCTCTCAAGGCCGCACAGCTTGCAGGTATAACTATGTAGTCTTGAATTTCATGCATCATCAAAGTTGACAAAGCTTTTCTGTGCAACTTTTGAGTTACATAGCTTTTGTGTGTAGCTCCAGAATCAAGCAGCTAAATTCTGTAATCCTACAGACTTATTACTTACATGTGTAGTAACAGAGTCACACAGCTTTTGTATGTAACTACAGAGTCATCTTGACAATGTACACTCATTGTATTCTGTTTGTAATTTTAGGTAAGACAGCGTTACACTGGGCTGCAGCAGTCAACAATGCCAACGCTGCACAAGTGTTGTTACAACATGGCGCCAACCGTGATGCTCAGAACGCCAAGGTACACCAAAAATCCATTCAAATAGCTCCTACTAAATAGCTCCTACTAAATGGCTCTTACCAAATAGCTCCTACCAAATAGCTCCTACCAAATAGCTCTTACCAAATAGCTCCTACTAAATAGCTCCTACCAAATAGCTCTTACCAAATAGCTCCTACCAAATAGCTACTACCAAATAGCTCCTACCAAATAGCTTCTACCAAATAGCTCCTACCAAATAGCTCCTACTAAATAGCTCCTACCAAATAGCTACTACCAAATAGCCATACAAAACAACCTTATGACAATAGCTCACGTAAATTTTTTTCTGTTTCTGGTGGAATTTATATTTTGTATGATTTAGTCATCATGTCTTTGGTATTCTGAGAAATCAAGGAGCTCATTTACTGTTAGAGCAGCACCATAGTGAAGCGTAGATTATTTGTAAGATACGTTTTTGTGTCATGCAGAAAACATACAAGGATTACATTGTTTGTAGCTGACATCCTTGAGGTACAGGTTTATTTCCAGACCGGCATTATCAGATTTTGATAAAGTTTTCCTGGTATGCTTACTACCTAAGCCCATCGCTCAATTTTAATACATGGCCACATTCATCAAATTTAGATTAATTCTTGGTAATCAATCAATTTGTTAATGCTTTTATTGGGTTTTTTTCAGGATGAAACTCCACTGTTCTTAGCAGCAAAGGAAGGAAGTTTTGAAACAGCCAAGATTCTTTTGGATCATTTCGCAAATCGTGATATAACAGATCATATGGACAGACTTCCAAAAGACATAGCTAGTGAGCGTCTCCATCAGGATATTCTACAGCTTCTGGACGAATACCCTGTAAACAGTCCAAATGTGTCGATGCATGGTATGCCAACATCACCAAATCATCTTCATTATATGCCACAGAAACACTCAAAACCAAAGTCACGGAAAAATAAAAATGGCAGTCCGGGCCATCCTATATCTCCTAATGGAGTTTCCAATGGACATACAAAGAAAAGTCGGCCCAAAAAGAAACCAGCAAAAAGTGCTAACAGTAATCGTGTGCCTCGCAGTAGTGAAGGGTCTTCAGTGGGCACAGTGTCCCCTGGAAAGCCTATTGAGTCACCGCAGGGTTATGAGCGGACACCGCCGTCCTATGACAGTATGTACGGTAAAGCGTACAGCCTTGCTCTGCCCCAGGGGGTAATGCATGACCCAAATATGTTAGGGAGTGGCCAGTTTGACCAGGCAATGGAACAATCCGAGGTGTTGTGGCACCAGGGCCACATGCAAAACCCCCATGGGGGGCCCCTGCCCACACCACCTCACAACCCCAATGTGGGGCCACTTCCCACACCACCTCACAATCCTCATACACTGCCGCAGGCCACATCACCACATAGTATACCTGTCTCCATTCCCACGCCTCCCAACAGTATGCAGTCCAATGGAAGCCCTGCCCATGACAAGATATCACCCATGAAGAAAACCTACCCAACATCCCCAACACACATACAGGCAATGCAGCAACGAGCCCGGCAAAATGAACAATTCTCATATCAAAATACAAATGGGGTTGAGAACATTCCAGTGACAGCTCTATACCCAGACAGTTATGGGCAGTCGTCTGGTCAGCATCACCAAACTAAGTACCTTGACCAATATCCCACACCCCCCTCCCAACACAGCATGGAGTCCCCACCCCAAATCATGCATGCGCCACTCACAGATCATCACTACCTAACTCCTTCACCAGACTCTCCAGGCCAGTGGTCAAGTTCTTCTCCGCACTCCATCTCAGACTGGTCAGAAGGTATTTCCAGCCCTGACCAACCTCTACAAAACCGGAGCAACAAGCCAGTGTATATCTAAGTGTGTGGCCATATGTTGTAGTGCTTGTGTCTCCTAAAGGTATAATAATAGTGACCGCTGATGGTGTACTAATGAAACCAAATATTGACACTGACCTATGGTCAATACAACAGTACTCAGCAAATGTTGAGACAGTAGTGACTTTTCCCAAATACTATATCTGTGTGTGTTAAGACGTGGGGAAAACCTATCATAGGCTGTGTGCTCACCGTACTAGAGGACAAGGGAATACTAGTGGTTTAGGACAAGTGTATCCTATGTGCAACGAGTAGCCTTTCTGGGTTATAGGGCAGCGTGTATTGAACTAAGTGTACTGTCATCTTAGAGGATGTACAGGAACCACAAGCATGCTCAGAGATGTTACATAGTGTTCAGTGTGCTAGCAGTCCAAACCTCCGATCCTGTGGATCTCTGCATTTAAACTTGTTTGTCTGTCCTTCCTAAGGAGTCAGAACATTTTTAATTCTGTGTCTCCCCTACCCTGGGATGTATAACAGGGAGCTTCAGAATGACTTGCATCTTCCCACTGGGAGTTGCAGGACTTAATGGGACCATTCATCATCATTATCACAATCCTTTATGTAGACATGTGTTGAGGCAGCAATGACTGCCATACCGAGGTGTAATATATATTGTCAGCATTTTAAACATATGTCAATGTACCACTTTTTTTTATTCACATGGTTTAGATAGTCATTTCCACTACTACACTGTCAAAGTCGTTGGACTTTTAAATATTGAGGTTTATTTTACAGAAATTTGTTTCCCATTTTGATGGATTTTTTTTCTATGAAGGAATTAAGAAGAAAATGTTTTTACTTTGAAAGTGTACAATTAGTTATATTGGAATCCGTAAAAGTCCCCACTGGTGGGTTACTATAGAGGGAGGCTACTAGGAGGCATCCTATGGGGTGTATAATCGCAAGTAGTCTATAAATAGATATGACAAGTGCATGCTGATGTCCAGTCAGATTTCTGCACTCATTCCGCAATTGTAGGTAAATATAGCCATGTGATCTCAGTCGAAAATATTACATCTATTGTACATAGTTATTTTTGTAAGTTTTCTACACACTAATGTCCAATAATGTCTTTCTGACTTTTAGCCAGAAGTCATTTCATCCCCATTAACCATTATTTGTCACAATGTGAACAAATCTAAGACAAACCAAAGACTCATCAGAGTTGTCTAAGACAAGACTAGATTATATTGTACTTATGTGTAATGATGTTTTTTCAGTTTTTTGTTAAATTCTGTTTTCAGATATTAAAGTTCTATATTTTTAAGACCAATCAATCAAATAATTAGCTGAGTTACTGAAGGATTCGACAGGAGTATGATAACTTATAACAGTCTTCTGTTACTGTTATTTTCACACACAGAGCAATTAATTTTGTATTTCTGTGCATTAAAGTGCTATAAATTAGACTACAAATAAAGATAATTCTCTACAATCCTGGTAATCCACTGAACATTGATGATGGGAGGGGATATACTCTCTCTGTTGTGTGAGCCGATTCCAGAGAGTTTTAAGGCACCCACAGAAACTTCAAGTATGACTCGGATACACAATTCCAAACTGCTTGGACCAACTTTCTACTAATTGCTGTAAAAACAGAAATGTTTCCCTGTTTTCTTTTCACCCATGTCCAAAACTAAATGAATTTGACATGGAACAAAAGTTTTGATATGTCATTTTAAAACAGTGGGGTGATGAATTCAACACAGTTTAAAAGGCCTGGTTTACAGAAAGTAAATATATGGTGCTATATATTCAACAGCCCAGGTCCAAGACCCTAAGTTATCTTCAAAAACATCGAAACGGTGAATAATGTCGATCATATTATTGAAATATGATAGACTAACATAAGGTTAAACGTTCATGTGGCTTTTTCTTGTAAACTTTCATTTCATCAGTTTGTCATTATCATACAGGAATGAGTGTTAGGAGAAGTCCTTGAATTTGTTTTGTATTTGGGTATGTTTGTGATAATGCTATTTATCATGTGGGCGTATCTGGGTGTTTAGGGCTCGTGTAAAGGAACCGCCTATCCCAAACATCATAACGATATTAATATCAGATATCGGTAAAGAAATATTGCGAAGGTCATGTTGGTGCATGTTATATAAAATGAAATGCTTTAATGTAAATTATTTTTTAGCAGTGAAGTGAACCCCTGAAAAAGTCCTCAAACGTTCCCCCACACCAAAGGTCGTAACCCATGACAGCGGTCACAGGTCGTAACCCATGACAGCGGTCACAACACGGTGGACTTTTATCTTGTTACCACCGCAAAACTACATTTTTATATGTATTTTTTTATCAAAAAGCAAATTACATTGATATTGTATTTTAATAAAATTCTGCAATTTATTTTGAAATGCTTTTATTGAGTTGAGCCCACCGTTAATTTTGATATGGTTTATTACATTTGTAACCAGTCCATGTAGAGCTGGATTGTGGATGGGCTACAAGAACATACTTTTTTATCTTATCACTTTATAGCAAGTTTTAAATGAAATGTTTTTTTATATATTTTCACTAGCATGAAATATGTATTATATGATGAAATGATGAATTTCTTCAGATATAAAGAGATTTATTACGAAAAAGTATTTGTTACAACTATTCTAGTTATGTGTTTGTCACTGTAACACTGATTAGTGTTAATAGTGTTTAGTTATGTGCCATGAACAAAGGAAACAGTGTATTGGCTGTTAAACCCCTAGTAGAGGACAGTTCTGTCTGTCCTAACTCAAACATTGTAACATGAAATATTACAAAGAATATAAGTTTTTATTACATATATTAATATACCATTTGGTACAATTTGGAGATTAAGAATATGATGTACTGGCTTCGAAAGTTATTGCACTCTCTTTAAATTAAGGTTTAAAATTTAGGATCTCATTTTCCTTTAAAATAAATTTGTTGTAGATTTGAACAGTCAATTTAAAAAGTATGTATGCGGGACCTTAACTCATTCACCCCTGAAGACACATTTGAACCCTTCCAATTCAAAGGTTGGAATAGTTCATCATGAAATTTCAGGGGTAAATGAGTTAAATGTCAATGCATAATGTCAGAAGTTGTGATAGTTTTCTGCAATAGTAATAAACAAATTTGTAAAAGCGGGCCAATAATAAATCATGGAGAAATATGATGATGTGTCGCTTCAAAGATCAAATCTGTATTCAAATCAAACGCCATATGAAAAATATTATTTCATTTTTGCATGGAACAAAAAATCATAGCAATTTCAATGTCTTGATTTCAACATACATTGGAGCTTTTGAAGTTGTATGTGGAAGTTGTAGGTCCTTGCCGATCAGGATGTTGTCCTGGTGTGGGTAGGGGTAAATAGTGCTTTGTTGTACCAGTTTGTACTCTCTGTCAGTACTTCAGGAGGCACAGCATCTGGGAGGGGAAGGGGGGGGGGGGCAGGGATAGCTCTCTGTCTGTTATATAAAGTTTGTTTTTATTGTTATTATCAGTTAAACCTTGTTGAGAGTTTTATTACAAGAATCTTACTCCATAGGACAAAATGATGTGTCTCATATGCCACAGCTCTACGTAAAGACAATATCTTCAAATACCTATTGTTTTTGTTTTTATACGGTATTCGTTCATTATGCTTTGCCATTTTCATTTTTCCGAATATTTTTTTTTAGTTGAACTAAATAAATATCTTCATACCACAAATGGCCAGTTAACATGTTTCTTCATCAATGATTTATTCAGGGAAAGTATTGTAAACAAGACAAGAAGTAACCTTTTATTGTAAACGAGACCAGAAACTATCCTAACCTAAATAGTCTGTGTTTTTAAATCATACCAAATATTGACATTGGTGTCATCTTTATCCAAAGAGCTTTTTTTCACAGAAAATTTAAGTGAAATATCCATTTTTGAAAGAGATCTGGAGTGATGGGTTACCTGAAGCAATGTCCGAGCTGGGGTAGAGCTGTACCCCTTTTAATCTTACAGTGTCCGAGCTGGGGTAGAGCTGTACCCCTTTTAATCTTACAATGTCCGAGCTGGGGTAGAGCTGTACCCCTGTTATCTTACAATGTCAGAGCTGAGGTAGAGCTGTACCTGTTATCTTACAATG
>JAULCA010440528.1:0-10736 GCA_032360845.1 Crassadoma gigantea | reverse complement strand
TCGTATACTTTTTATTAACATTTTTTATGATTTATATGGACCATCCGTAGCAATCATTAAAAAGGAAAGAATAAAAGCAACTTCTGATAAAAGAAAGTGTTGTTATGTCTATACACATTGAAACTCTCTCAGGTTTAAAAAAGTACTTAGTGAAGTACCATTTTTTTTTTTTTTTTTTATATTTTTCATTTAAAAAAGTCGGGTTAAACTCTTGATAATGATACTATAAGGATTTTACGAGAATACGAGGGATTGCTTCTAGTAGAATGTTCCCCCTTTTCTGGCGCTACGCAATTCGGACGCTCAACCCCTGTAAACATACATTCCAAATAAAATGATTGACTAAGCAAACATACATTCAACCCCTGGAGTGCCACAAAGTCTATTTATAGGCTCTATGCTACATTGTACTACCGTTGAGTGCCAGAGAGTCGATTTGTAGGCTCTCTGAAATCCAACTGTTCAACAATAGCAATAACGTCATCAACTATTTAAAATAACGTCATAGACGGCATTTCCGTGTTACGGCAAATCTGGTTGACGGAATAATAGCGGCTTAATTGTGGTTTCGACTTAGTCCTCCTGGGAACCATGACCAGAACGGCAGGGCCAAATAGTGAAAATAAAGGTAAAACCTTTGAAATCCTTCTTCTACCATAGGGATTAAGGGATTTCATCTCAATTTGGTCTGGAGCACCCTTGGGCCAAGGGAACTCAATTTTGTATAAATATTGGGTGTGGCCCCCTGGGGGTAGAGGGGTGGGGCCCCATAGGGGAAATAGAGGTAAACCTTAAAAATCCTTCTTCCTGCGGTATTTGGGGATTTCGTTCCAACTTAGTCTGGAGCATCATGGGGCAAAAAGGACTTGATCTTGTATAAACGGTTGGTGTGACCCATTTGGGTGCAGATGGGCGGAGCTGAAAAGGGAAATTGGGGTTTAATTAAATCTTTAAAATCTATCTCTTTATGTACAATTTGAGAGATTTTATCCGAATTTGGCCTGGAGTATCCTTGAGCATAGGGGTCTTAATTTTTTATAAATGATGGGTGTGGCCCCTTTGGGTGCAGATTTGCGGTGCTCAATAGGGGAATTTGAGGTTTAGTCCTTCACAATATTTCTTTTTCTGTACTTTTGGAGGAATAGTTTTTTTATGAGAATAATTTCCAACGGTTACTTTATTATTCAGGTGCCCTCTTGGCATCTTGTTTTATTTTATCTCAACACCTTTGACTTACAATGATATACAAAGATATGTAACATACACAAATTTAATGTGTAAGCATTCGTGGTTGTACAGAGGGATACAAGTATCATAGTAACAGAGGTGTACTGCAGTTACATATAA
Organism: Crassadoma gigantea; assembly: GCA_032360845.1. Taxonomy (NCBI): domain Eukaryota; kingdom Metazoa; phylum Mollusca; class Bivalvia; order Pectinida; family Pectinidae; genus Crassadoma; species Crassadoma gigantea. The sequence goes on along the minus strand of JAULCA010440528.1, from coordinate 9,389 downwards.
TACATGTAGTAACTAGTGAAATTCGACATTAAGTTTCCGAACAGGTCTTAATCAAGGCCTATCATTTGCTGAGTCATTTCAGGCTATAAGAATTGCTGTTCCGATTTATAGACCACAATAAAATATGGTTAATTGAATATTCCAATCGTGTTCTTGAAGATAGAGAAAATTGCCTACATCCTCCGCAAAATGGCTGCTGTAGACTGGCTTTTGATTAGTCGAAATGTATGCATTGTCGAATATACCTATGTAAAAGTGTACAGTGTCACTACGAACACTACTGCAATCTGCATTGAGTTTTTTTATTTGACAAAATGTCCGTGTTAGGTTATGTCCTGATTGGTCGACATTTAGATATTGACCAATGTTATAGATTTGTCAATTATTATCATTGTCATTGGTTAACCGGTTGCTCGGTCAAAAGATCACGAACCGGCTACCAAAATCCTTAACCGCAAAGTCGGACATTTACTTACCCCTTTTGGGAGCCCCATATATCCCTGCTTAGACCTCGAACTATCTGCATTTGTATAGATGCGACCAAAATTGGATAATTTTGTAATAAAAACAGTGTTAAGAAATTACATGTTAGTGTTAACTTTGTACTCCAATTTAAATACTGAAAAGAGATGACGACAATATCATTAAAAAATCTGAACAGTTTTTAAAAGGAAGCCAGAATACAAAGCTGAGAAATATCAACTTTCTGAAATAGAACGTGCCTTGACATGCGAGATGAAAACATTATCTGGAAAATATACACTTGAAAGGGCAAGCATGTCTTAAAACGTTTGTCAAGCTTTTGTTCTAAAGAATACTGCATATGATATGATTGAAACATAAGGTTCAATTGATCATAAAAAAGAGTATCGGATTTTGTTTGCATCTGATTTGCAGCTAAAGCATTACAGAACATTAATAACTTAAATCCTATTCACTGGAGTTTAGAAAGCTAGTTACCTTCATCAAGATGACAGGCAGTACGACAGGTATGACATGATATAAGGTAAAATGCGTTTAACTTTCCGCAACATCTGAAGTATCACTGTTCAAGTTACTTTGTTTTATTGTAGCTGGGGATCTCTCTGTCACTGAATTTTTCTATCTTTTCTTTCACAAGAGTGATTCTGACCTTTTTGGCGTGTTTTATATTATTCCACTGGTTTTTAGGTACATATACAGAGTGTACGAGCAAGTAAAGAATATGACATGACCACCTTCGTGACATTATATATTGATAGTAGCTGACGCACACCCACCATGCATAAATGAACCTGTACACCGTAAGTTATATCACCACAGAACTATTGCAGATTGAACGAAAAATATGCCAGCAAAAAATCACATTTTGTGTATTTCTATTCTCTCTATTTTTGTTGGAACTGACAGTACACAAAAGTACCTCGCTTGCCAGAAACCTTTTAGAAAGGTTTTCAAGGAAAGAAAATGTAGGGAAGTTGCGTCCTAATTTCAATATTTCCAACATAAAATTGTATGCCTGCATTATGTTGGCGAACAGGTTTCAGGTGAGCCTTGACAAAGCCTTGCAAGGCCTGCATAAACATTTGCAGGTCTGCCAGGATTTAAATCCGAAATTGTTACATTAATAAACGGTCAAACCAGTTGTACCGCATAAACGAACAGGCCCCTGGATAGATCAGGTCACACGTACTGTATATAAGTATAGGGGTAATGTAATTGAGATTTGAAAGGTTTGTTTTGACACCGATGACTGCTGCAGCGTGACACAGCAATCCACGACAGCGTACGGGTAGGATCTGGTTAAAGAGACTTACTTCCATCTCCTAACCTAACTCAGACGACACTACCTGCTCAATTTAAGCAGATCGGGAAGGAGAGAAGTGAAGCTAAGCGCATTAGGTAAGTTACTGAAATGTTGGTCACTATAAATTATCACTATGTCTTTTGTTAAAGATCATCAATTTCGTGACATGTAGTTTTCCCTTTAAAAATCATGGTCTCCTACTCATTCAACCTTTCACATGCTCAACTTGGATTTTATGCTCAAGTCTCATTTCTTGTTCCGGTTATAGCTTAATAATACAATCTTATTTTGGGAATGACTCAGACAGAAGTTGAAGAAACTTAAAGCCGAATACGGTTTTCAATGCTTTCATTTCATTTGAGTAACAAGAAAGTTGTTTTGAGCACATAAGCAATGTTTGAGCATTAAAACGGTTTCATGAATATGGGCCTAGAGCCCAGTTGGCTGAAAGGTGATTAGCGTCATCAGTGATAAGTGTAATTAAAAAAAGATTACGTGCATTCATAAGGTATCTTTTAACCACTACCACTAACTGAGCATATCTTTCCAAATAGCATATATTGTATTTCATGCAAAACAACAAGGTTTTCCCTTGTATATTGATAAAACTATCAAAAGTTAAACTAAGGTAATCGTGGGTGCTAGGATAGCAAAGTTCAAGTGAATGCAGAAATTTAGAAATTACACAGTGAACAGCACACGTTAATTCTATTCAACGATTTCAAATTGTTAATTAAGTAAAGTTATATAAGTAGAACTTCTAACAGTTTTATTCATTTATAACTGTCGTTATGTGCACGCAATGACACACTGCCCGCTCTGGTAGTGACGCGGTCGAATGTCGGAAAAGGAAGCCGCCATTGTTTACTCTACCGTCAAAAATTGTGAATGTGTATCGATGGAATAACGAAGTTTTTTATCATCCCTTTGTTGTATAATCAGATATAATGAATCACGAATATGTTCCAAGTTTCTATATGTTGTATGAAGCAAACAATGGATGCCATCGAATAGTTATCTCGCTAAAGCATGAACGGCGCCATATTTGAAAACCGTTGTTCAGTTCGTTCTAAGCTGATAAAGGCAGAGTTGTAACTACATATATACGGTTTATTAACACAGAGTTCTGGTGTACAGTAATTAAGGATTGGTAAGCATTTTTACTTTGAATACGATAGTATAAACGCAGTTGGTAACGAACATATTCTATAATGCGCGTTAGCGCTCCATACAGAATATGTTCGTTGCCAACTGCGTTCATAATACCTTATACGCCAACAAAATGAAGGCCAATCCTAATACTACATCATTAAATATGTTCAAATTTAATATAAAGAAGAAAAAACAACATTTGAAGTTGGTTGCTATGATGGTAATTATGGTAGCCTTGGTTGCTGTGATAACATGATTCCATTAAGTCTACATCGATATATGGGTAAATAAAACACTTTTTTTTCTACTTTTCATTGCTTTTAAATTTTTCGTTTAATTATATGAGTAGCACTTTGAACATTTTTATACATTTATAACTGTCGTTATGTACACGCATCGACACATATGTCTGGTAGTGACGCGGTCCAACGTCGCTTTGGTTTGGTTTTGTATTGTTTAATGTCCTTTCAACAGCTAAGGTGCAAGATGCTCGCATGGAGTGTATTCGTGTGTGTTTTAGGAGGCTACGATATGTTTATGTTTGTTTCCCTGTGATAGCGAGGAACTGATGCCGAATTATAGTGCTACCTCACTGAAACATTCTGCCGAAGACACCCAACAGGACACCCCACCCGGTCACATTATACTGACAATTGGCGGACCAGTCGTCCCACTCCTCGATTTCTGAGCAAGCGTTAAGCAGGAGTTGAAACTACCATTTTTACAGACTCTGATATGTCTCTGCCAAGGAACAGAACCCAAAGCCTTCCTCGCAGGGGCGATCACTCAACTAATGGCCAAAAGTGAGGCATTGTCAAGGGAGACATTAAGAAGAAAAAAGATTTTTTGAAAGAAATTATAAGATCCTAGATTTAGTCGCCTCTTCCGACCATGCAATGGGGCAGCAGGTACAATCCTTACGCCCTTCCTGTAGGGACAAAGCCGCCATAGTTTACTTTACCGTCAATTTCAAATGTACATCCATGAATTGAGAAGTTTTCCAGCTCCCCTTTTTGTATAATCAGACTAAGTGGATCCCAAATATGTTCCATGTTTCCAGATGTTGACAGCAATAAATGGAGCCATATTTGGAACGGGCATCAATCCGCCGAACCCTTTTCCATTGGGTATAAGTCAGAGTTTGCCAAGCTTAAGGAAGGGGTAATGTAAATATACACATATATTAACATTTCCCCTGCAAGTTAATTTATGAGCAATACCTTAAGAAATTGCGTTCATAGGGCTATAACACAATTGACTCAGCGTCATTTTGAAACATCTCCTCCCGCCTCGAATAACATGAGACCACCGTTGGAAGCAAACCTTCTGATGGCGATAAGCTGTTGTTTGCACTGTCGACATTAACACTCAGGGAACTTTTATCATTGGTTTAAATCCATTGATAGCAAAGAATTGCTAGCACAAATAACATTTATTTTGAAAATCGTACAAAAACCTATATCAAAGAACGCAACCTATCGGAGGTAAATGACACTAAGGCAGGTAATCAAGTCTAAGACTACTAGATTTTATACTGTTTCCTAACAAAAGAGAATTCTACGGTTTTGTGGAAACTTTGTGATAACAGAACACTCTTGCATGCATGTCATTTAGTTTGATAATCATACAAAAAGTATCAAATAGCATGACCTAGCGGGAAGAAATGGTACTAATGTAGGCAATTAAGTATAAGTACATTTTTTTGATCTTTTAAAGGCGTTTGATCGAGTTTGGCATAGAGGGCTTATATACAAACTTCATCAACATGGTATTTCAGGCAGTCTTCTTAATTGGATAACAAACTACCTTTTTGAGCGTAAGCAATCCGTCTTTATTCGTGATTATTATTCTTCTGTAAGAAAAATAAACGCCTGTGTTCCCCAAGGTTCAGTGTTAGGCCCTTTATTCTGCTTGATTTATATTAACGACATTTCAACCGAACTCTCCTCGTAACCTCGTCGTTTTGCTGACGATACGTCGCTATCATACTCATCTCCAGACCTAGAAAATATTGTAAGTTAAGTAAATAAAGACCTAAAGATTCTATAGAAATGGTCTAAAAACTGGCTGATGTCCTTCAATCCAAAGAAAAGAAGTCATAATTGTTTCTAATACAAATCTACCCTTTCAACCCCAATATCGTTTTAACGATACTTCAATCCTTTTAATAGATAACCACAAACACCTTTGAGTTATACTTAGTAGCGACGGCAAATGGAATAAATATGTAGACGAAAAGTGGCAGCATATATAGCAGCCCTTCGTAAAATGAAACTGATACTCAGTAGAAAAAATACCGAAAAAACATATCTAACGCACATTCGACCGTTACTAGGGTATGCATGTGAAGTCTGGAACAATTGTTGAATGGCAAACTCATCAAAAATTTAACATATTTTTAATGAAATTGGCTGGGTTCCACTAAGTACTCCACCACTGGGTCGCTGGTTCGAGACCTACGTGGGGCAGTCGCCAGTACGGTCCTTGTAATATTGTTGAGTCTGATCCCGATCTTGTAGTCCTTACAGGTTGATATATTCACGGGTATTTAAATTCGCGGAATTTTATTTGACCGCGAATATAGCGAAATTAAATCCCCCGCGAATTAAAGCAACTATACAGTACTAGAAGGAAAAACAGAAAATTATCCCTATTCTTTACAATTAAAAACGGTACAGCTCCAAATTATTTTTTTGACACCATACCAGAAAGCATCATATTTCAACACTTAAGATCCTTGCCGCTGGCATGTTATTCATTTTTTTATCAGAAATAAAGCCTCATTACCTAACCTAAATATTAACCTAAATATCAAAGAATGTTTGAAATTTGGTCATACAATAACAGTTGACTGCACGTTACATTATTTGCATACAGAATTGCATTCTTATGTTGAATTTGTACAGACATTTGCTTTAGAAAGGGAAAAATAATTATAATTTTCAATTTTCCATAGGGGTTCTGATAGCTTCAAAGATAAATTTCCCTAACAGTCATCGCTGTTTACTATCTTTGACACTTGATTATGAAACTGAGTTGCCTTAACTGCACTCAAATATATTAACATTTTCTACAAATTAACAGAAATTGAAATTCATCTTTTCATGCCTTGGAGTTACATTCCTTGCATTGCTTTTGTTCTCTAGGAATATTTCTTTATCTTCCGGTCTCAATAAATTCAAAAATGTACTTAATCGGGTGAGAAGTACATGCATATATATTCTATACTTTACTGAATATTACTAATATAAAACTAAAAAAACACACAAATTGTACCCTATACCCAAATGAACTTTTGATTTCTTACACCAGTACCGTAGCCATGTGGTATATTCACAATAGTAAATGAAAAGTACTTTGAATATGTGTTTACCATTATATTGTATCAATCAATTTGTTTGGTGTACAAGTTGATGCACAGTTAACATAAAAATGACACTTTGTCATTTCAAGTGGTTACATTATATCACGGAATTAGATTCGATGCGTTTTTTTTATGAATCGTATACTTTTTATTAACATTTTTTTATGATTTATTTGGACCGTCCGTAGCAAGCATTGAAAAGGAAAGAATAAAAGTATCTTCTTGAAAATTGTAGTCTAATAAAAAAAAGTGTTGTTATGTCTATACACATTGAAACTCTCGCAGGTTTATGTAAATTAAAAAGTACTTAGTGAAGTAACATTTTTTTTTTTTATATTTTTCGTATAAAAAGTCGACTTCTAGTAGAATGTTCCCCTTTCTCCGGCGCTACGCAACTCGGACGCTCAACCCCTGTAAACATACATTCCAAAAAATGATTGACTAAGCAAACATACATTTAACCCCTGGAGTGCCACATAGCCTATGGGCATGGCCAAATAGTGAAAATAAAGGTAAAACCTTTGAAATCCTCTTCTACCATAGGGCTTGGACCTACAAACTGTCTGCATTTGTATAGATGCGACCAAAAATGGATAATTTTGTAATAAAAACAGTGTTCAGGAATTACATGTTAGTGTTAACTTTGTACTCAAATTAAAAACTGAAAAGAGATGACGACAATATCATAAACAAAACTCAACAGTTTATAAAAGGAAGCCAGAATACAAATCTGAGAAATATCAACTTTCTGAAATAGAACGTGCCTTGACATGCGAGATGAAAAAATAATCTGGAAAGTATACACTTGAATGAGCAAGCATGTCTTAAAACGTTTGTAAAGCTTTTGTTCTAAAGAATACTGCATATGATATGATTGAAACATAAGGTTCAATTGATCATAAAAAAGAGTATTGGATTTTGTTTGCATCTGATTTGCAGCTAAAGCATTACAGAACATAAATAACTTAAATCCTATTCACTGGAGTTTAGAAAGCTTGTGACCTTCAACAAGATCACAGGCAGTACGACAGGTATGACATGATATAAGGTAAAATGCGTTTAACTTTCCGCAACACTTGCAGTATCACTGTTTCAAGTTACTTTGTTTTATTGTATACCAAATATTTTCCTCTGAATGTCTGTAATACTATGCTGTGGTTTCTTACGTCAGTAGTGTATCAACTATTTTCACGTTTGTATGTACCACCTCCAAGGTCTTCCCTACTTCAAATCTAAACTTATACATTGCCACTGCTATTAACACGTTCGGCGAATCCGAGATTATCTTGCAAAATGTACAATGTATGTGGATGGGGATCTCTATGTCACTGAATGTTTCTATCTTTTCTTTCACAAGAGTGATTATGACCTCTTTGGCGTGTTTTATATTATTAATGTCAGACGCCTTAACCACCGCGGCCCCTAATTTAAAATGATAGACAATTACTCATTCGTCGGTTACAAAAGTGAATTTTTATACATATATGATCTTACATAAGTTTAAATTTCATATGAGATTTATGAAACAAATCTAAAAACAATAACCATTTAGCGAGCATCTGTGATTGATATTTCCTATTTGCAATCCCATTTCAAAACAAGATATAAAGATTTTTTCTTGTAATTATTACTTATATATTTCATACATCATCAAATTCATAATTTAATGCATTTCATATTGTTGTTATTTTTTTTCCTTCTAAAAACATTTCTGACAATTATTTTCATATTCTGAAATTATGTGACCAGTTAAGCTGTGTATCACTCCCATTCTTTTAAGTACCAACCCACCAATCCAGCGACACAGACATCAACATTCAAAATGGCAGCACGCTGCCTACTTGGTTTTCTGATCAGACACACAATTTGACATTAATAACATTGGACCAATTGGAACCTTCATGTGGACATTAACAAATATCCTTCTTATACTTTCTTAGAAATAACACTAACATTATTTATCAAAATCTCAAAATTCAAAAATCATTTATCCGCCTGTCGGCCATCTTGGTTTTCATGTCAGATCCCAAATTCGATATGCGTAATTCAAAACCATTGGAATATTCGTGTTAAACTTCAGAAAAATTCGCCAGTTCTTTCTGAAAAATGGCGTTTACAATCTATCAGCATTCAAAATGGACATATGTGTAAACTATTGCTGTGATAAATCCATGCATCTGGTGGCGAGAAAAACAATTGCTTCTCAGCAGGATAGGTGATACATTAAAGACATGCAAAATATAATTTTTTCGAACGCTCGACTTATTACTATTATTTAGGGCGCTTAACTTAGACTTTACATATGAATCACTTCATAAAAGTATTGAATAGAAATCGTAATAGCTGAGCAGATGTACGGAAACGTAAATGGACTTCTCCTTATTGTAATTAATGTCAATTAATCCACATAACTTATGTCTTTACTGCAAATTACTAGACACGTCAATTTTTAAATGTCGATATTTCTTGATATACATGTATCATAATTTGTAAAAATACTTACGTATCTACACGCACATAGACAAAGAAAAGAGAGAAAACTGATGGAGGAAGTTGTCAATAACTGTATTCGATTTATATACAATCGTTTATCTCTAATCTGTTGTGGTGTTAGAGGGATAACTGGAAATTAAATGCATGTTTTTAAACCTTTAATCCACATTTCAAAAAAAGAAAGAAGTATTCGCTTCGTCATTGCGTCCATGGGTGCCGCTCTTCCAAGTCTCATGAGCAGGGTTCGATTTCCAAAATTGTATTATTCAATCTACCCTATCACTTTGTTTTCTCCATTAAGTCTCCAATGTAAGAATCTCCATCAGGATAAACAAGAAATATAAGCAGACAATATAAATTGTTATTTCTAAAGAATAGATCAAGCTAAAAAAAATCTAGAAAGTGTAAACGACAATGAAAGAATTTTACTCCATTAGTTAAAAATAGGAAATAATAAATTAAAGTGAAAAATATAAAAAAAGGATTCATATTTTTTATATATCCAAGAAATAGATGTTCAATACAATTTTTGACACAAAGGGAAAGGGACTGGTCGTAATAATAATGTCTGTTCGTTCTATTATTTGAAACCTG
>JAULCA010440473.1:0-10744 GCA_032360845.1 Crassadoma gigantea | reverse complement strand
ATTGATGGTATCGTCGTCGTTGATCGTACCAATCAATCCCAAATCATTTAAGACGGCCATCTTTAAAATCGTGCTTAACTATATACCGCGCGGTAAATTTAGGGGGGCCTGGGAGTAATTGTTCAATGAATTTCCAATACGTTTATTTTTTAAACATCGAACAGTTTAATGTTTTGTCTTTGAACGATCATTTCGAACACGCAAAGATTAACATGCAGTTTTAGCAAAGCCTCGGGTTTTACCAAATTTGAAAACCCCTCGGGTGGAATTTCCTTATCCTAACTTGAGTAATTATAATATAACAGACTAAGCATTGTTGTCTTATACCTTTGTTGATACGTGAACTGGTAAATTTCTTCTGTTATACGTAAACAACTTTGTTTGAAGTGAAAAATAAAATATTTGGAAATTTGAAATTTCTGAATTATAATGATTCTGATCACCGGCGATCGACCCGGGCCATGCAGTTACGTCTGCCACACAACGAACCAAGTATATTCATTATAAAAAGATCATTTTAAGCAAAGAAGTAACGATGATAGTGCAGACAAAGAAATATGTCAATTTTTCAAGGAATCAGCCACTTAGAAACATGAACACAGAGTTAAAGAATAAATATATTACATATTCAAATAACAAATTAACGGGGGTTTTGGACTCAAATTTAGGTTCACAATTTTAATGAACCCATAAGCTGGTATAAGCATGACGTGCTCATCTATTTGACCGTGAACTTTCTGTTTCTTGGTAGTATCATAAGGTAATTCCCCTTCTTTACTTTTAAAAAAGTTTTCAAATGTTGCAGTTATTTCGGTATTACAAGGCTTACCCCTAATGTCTTCCGTGAGAGCTGTCGACTGCTGAGTCAAGTGGAAATCTTAGAACACAGATTGTCCAAAGATGCAGGTAGACGAAGGCTTAAATATAGGACAAGTTTTATAGAAGCAATATTACGATTCCATAGGGAACTATCATGCTACTTGTTAGTTTGATATGAAAGCCAATGTTTTTTATATTATGCTTAGTAGTGTTCCTTGAGGTTTGCTATTACTGATTATGTATTTCGACCAGACACGTACGGTTTTTATGTGGCTCTGTTTCTGAAGAATTATAAATTAAACTGTTTTGTGCTTACATTTAAATACATTACAACTCAATATATAATTTCTGATTAAGAGAAATGAACATTTGTTCAGCAAGCATCACTTACAGGCAAAGTGGAATTCTTGTTTATACCACTAGCTATTAGATCAAATAACTTTGAAGTTGAATTTGGAAGATATACCTTTTTAGGGTTAGATGCGGTCTCTGACTTATTTTTCCACGTGGTCTACGCATGTAGCTTCCAGTCCAATCACTTTTTATACATGGGCACATACATTTTGAATAATTTAAACGCAAAGTATCAGTATTGAAGTTTTAAATCTCTATTTTTCATCTTACATATTTCAGAGACGTATATTACTCTAGTTACGTACGTTTCTGCATATTGTTCCTACCGACATAGCTAAAGGGACATAACTCTTATACGCGAATTTGTTTCTGTCGCTTGCAATCCACTCAGAGTTCCTTTTTAGAATTTATGTATTTCAAATTTTAGTTTCGAATAACAAATAAACATTATACTGCGATGTCAAATGGATTTTCATTACTAAATAATGCAATGGTGTAGATTTGGTATTTTGATCAACGATAAATATAATCGGGAGCATATAATTTCAATCGTATATTTGAAAGTACGAAACTGATTATCTTTATATGTATGTTGACAATATTTTGGCGGGAGAAGTGCGTTGTCAGCTTTTTGGGGTTGTCCCGTTATATTACTTTTTCCACAAGTCAACAGAAGTCGAAGCGGATACAGGCCTGAAGAAACAACTATTTTAGAATGGGAATTCTAGGTCTATCCAAGCTGTTAGGAGACTATGCTCCGTCATCTATGAAAGAGAATGAAATTAAAAACTATTTTGGTAATTATCAATGCACTTTTTAGGTTCAACTTGAATGAATATATTTACACTCATTGTGTCTGACTTCTGATGTGATTTCTGCTCTAATATCCAACTTTGTCCGTGTGTGTAGCTGCTTTGTTATGTATTGTTGTATTGTTACAAATTTCCCCAAACTCAGAAACCTGTCAGACACTGACAGTGAGAGCTAGTAAAGCAGAAAAGGGAAATGGGGTCTATCGTTAGTTGTCTCTGGGGCACATAATACATGAATCTGTTAAAATCTCTTAAGTTTTGTGCCATGACCAGAGGAAACTCGGGCTACATCTTGTACTGCCTTATGCAGTGAAGATGGTACAATCCCTTTACTAGGCTAAAACACCATTTATTTATTCATCACTGTCACGAGGCTCTTGAGGCAGTTATGAATATGGAGTATTGCACAATAACCTTTGTAATTGTACAAAAATATAACCATATTTGAAGCTAGTATGAGATGAACTATGCTCTGTATTTCCAGGATATTATATATATATAAAAGAAAAACTTTTATCAGGTGGATTGTACTTTTGGGGACTATTACACACCATCTTTTATGAGGGTTTCTTGAACCTTAAACATTGCTGTATAGTATACTCATAATACTCGCTAGTTAACAATATACAATTGTAAATTTAAATAAAGAAATATGTGTTAAATATTGATACTGTGACACCAAGTCAAAGTTCAAAATGGTGAGAATAGATTGCAAACATGAAGTTGAGTATCAGTAAGGCAGGGAACATTGTACTTTTGACAAATATAGTGTGAAGATAAGAGAAGTTACCATAGCTGTAATTCTGCAATGACATATCACCGGAAACCTGACAGAAATGCTTATCAGTAATTCCATCCTAAAAAACAACCGATCTTCCCTTATGAAAATGACATATTACATGAGCATCATGCCCATGTAAAACCATAAAATATTGGTCTGGTCAGTCTATCTAACAGGACATGTTTCTACATCACATGTATGGGAAGAAATTTAGTTACGAGTAAAAATTTTGATTTTGCAGGTCGGAAGGTTGCTGTTGATGGTTCTATGTGTATATACCAATTTCTGATTGCTGTGCGGCAGGATGGCAATCAGTTGATGTCAGAGGATGGAGAGACTACCAGGTATTCACTAGAGCAGTCACAGTCATGATACACTTCGGGTCTATTGTGACAAATGCTACCTTAATATTTTCCCCTGGCCTGTTTTATGTTAGAAGATGTGCACTTATTATCTGTGTGTGCACTGATAATAAATTTTCCAAGTTTAAGGTGAAAATTATGCTATTAATATATAATGTGAAGTCTTGCCCAAACTCAAATAAATAGCTATAAAATGTTCTTCATTAGTAACAATTAAAAAATATTTTATAATGTTCCACATTATATGGAAATGCTCCAAATTCTGTAAAAAGAATTGTAGCTATTAAGATTTGTATTCATAGCCTTTTTATGGAAACGTTTTTGTCTATGTATTATCACCTTGAACTTGTAGCCATTTGATGGGAATGTTCTATCGTACCATCCGTATGGTCGAAAATGGAATCAAGCCAGTCTTTGTATTTGATGGAAAACCACCAGACATGAAATCAGGGGAGGTAAGTTAAATTTTTCATGGATCATATATTTCATACCTTTTAAAAAGACTGATTTTTCATGCCAATAAAATCTTAAAAACATCTGAATTTTTTTTTACATTTGTCAGTGTATTGGAATGGATGATTAGGTACATGTCTATCAGTAGAATATCTATTCCTTTACGTCATGATATATCATTTCTCTCTACACCCCTGGAATATGTCATAGCAAAATTGAAGGCTAGGTACGGTGTGCACCATCTTGTTGATGAGACAAGAAGTCTAGTTCTAACAGTAAAAATTGACAGGCTTTGAAGTCGGGCGTCCCTCCTTTGTAATCTTCAAAGGGCATATATCAGCCTAGCGATTGATCAATTTTTATTTTTAACCCAAGACCAAATCTTCGTGCCTTCAATTTTGCTATGACATATTCCAGGGGTGTAGAGAGCTTGAGTAAAAGTAACCACTGGATATCGAGGATGGTGATGTACATGTAGTAAGATGAAATGTTTTGCATTATCCTTTATGCATTATGGTGATACATATTGATCAAACTTCAATATTTTTAGAGTTGAAAGGACATGTAACCTGGTACATTTCATAAATGATTTTTTACTTAATAATAACATTAATTATTATTATAATATGTATTTTTGCTGATGAATTGATAGCTGGCAAAGAGAAAAGAAAGACGTGACGAGGCACAGAAAGCTTTAGCCGAGGCTGAGGAAAAAGGTGAGTCCTAGTTGTCAAGAAGAAAAATTTTATACTGTAATAAATCTGCCTTGTTAAATGTTTGTCCTCTGTGAATTCCAAAATGGGTTCAAAGTTTTCAGTGTTATTCTGTTTCTTACCAGAATATTTTTAATCCTGATGTTGATATGGGGTTTTGACCTCTGGTTGAACTTATTCTTTTTTTTTCAATTATAGAAATTCAGATATAGAAATAAGTGAAAGAGAATGCTTTACGAAAGCTTTGTAAAAAACATCTCAAATAATTTACTATTGATTAAATTCATACAATTACCCAGCTGTGGGTATATCAGGGGGATGGGGTACCCACAGCTGACCTTGTCATTCCTTTTAACTTTGATGTTTACACCTATGCTCTCATCATTTTAATGTACTAAATCTAGATTATTATTAAGTTTTCCTCAGATGTCAAGTGGCTTGATTGATTACCAATGTGTACTGGAATTTTCTGATATGATTATCTCTAAAATGAAGCTGATCTGAGAATAGTTCCTTGCATAGAACTTGAATCTTTAGATATTTTTTTGAATGTATGTAATTGACATCTCTGCTGAGATCACTATAAGAGTAGGCTATGGCCACTACAAAGGACATCTATTTCAATTTTGAAACTTGAAACATTCTATACACTAATTTCAGGTGATGCAGAAAATGTTGAGAAATTCAGCAAAAGATTGGTGAAGATGAACAAAGGACACATTGATGATTGTAAAGTCTTGCTCAAACACATGGGTATACCCTTCATTGAGGTAAACATCTAAATAGAAACACAGGGGTGATCACCTTCTTCAAGTTTGTTAAAAAGATTCATTTCCACTTGAAAATACTCCCCTTTTCACAATTTGAATTGATGTAGATGCATTTTCAATAAACAAAACAAATATAAATGTTTGATTGTCTGATGTTCTGTTTAAAAGTGTGGAGTCTTGAGATGTTGGGGAGAGAAGATCTGAGCAATTTTTCTTTTCACTCAAAATTTTTTTGTCTCCCTAGATATGTCTGATTAGCCTGTTAATGAAAAATGTGATAATGTTTTAAAACATAACTAGAACTGTATCCACATAATGCCATTCAAGTTTTGTTGTACATGTACTTTAAAATGGCACCTGTAGACACCATGGTCATATGATCCTTACATTTGGAAATATATTAAAAACCACAAACGGTACAAACATTGTGTTATGTTTTATCTGTCAGGCTCCTGGAGAGGCAGAGGCCCAGTGTGCAGTATTGGTGAAGTCAGGAAAGGTTTATGCCACCAGTACAGAAGATATGGATGCCCTTACATTTGGTACCAGCGTGCTTCTAAGAAACCTTACAGTCAGCGAGGCAAGGTAAACATTGGGGAGGCATTCTAAACAGTTGAAGAGGAGTTGAGTATTTATAAACAGGGACAAACCTTGTAGTATGATGTTCTTGCTATTGTCGTAGTAGTAGTGTGATATTTTTGAAAGTGTAGGCCAAGATCTTCAAGGCGTACGATAAACTTATCAAGTTTTACTTCTGAATATGTTTCATTTAGAATTTGACAGACAGGTCATTCAGAATAAATTTAATTGCTACAGGAAAATTGGTATCTATAATAAATAATTCATAGCCCCTGTAATGTTGAATTTTAATTGTTGGTATCAATAAAACATCAGAGGAGAAAATAATAAGAGATGGAAATAAATTAATTATTCATGACATGAATATTTTATATAATCATACTGATCTACTTTTCAGGAAATTACCCATTAAAGAATATTATTACAACAAAATTTTAGAAGAAATTGGATTACAAAGGGATGAGGTAAGTTATGCATGCACCTATCTGTTGATCTGTCGCTCATTAGAGCATCAATATTATAGCATTAATTATGAATTAAATTATTACACAGGAATTGCTTTCTCAGTGCTTTCTTCCATCAGTCTGTAGTAAAAAGATTGTGGACAAGATGTTTCATGAACCTGTGAACACATTTAGTTGATATTTATGCAATAGTGTGGTTATTTTGAGTTCTATTTCTGATTAGAACCTACTGATTAATAGGACGTTTAATAATACTAAACTAAACCTAGTGGTCATCGGTTAAGATTAAAGGTCAAAGGTGATATAATGTGCTCCCATGCAAATTAGTGCTAGTTTTGGACAAGTTTTGATAAATGTTATGAATACTTTGACCTCTGGTCCCTGAAATTCAAACTCATTTGAAGTATTCTGATATTTAGTTTTATAATAAAGTTTGATAAAAAAAAAGATGTGTTAAAAAATATTGAAGTTGCTAACACAATGACATTGAAGTGGAACGGGATAAGGCGTGGGAAATATTATAACCCTCCATAAAACGGCAGGGGAAAAAAGCAGTAAAAATTTAAAATGCATAATTTCCATATCTGTTACAGTTCATCGATTTATGCATACTGTTAGGCTGTGACTACTGTGAATCAATTCGTGGTATTGGACCCAAAAGAGCGATTGATCTCATCAAACAACACAAATCTATAGAAGAAATATTGAAGCATTTGGACACAAAGGTTTGTGTATTCTGTATTAGAGCTGTTGTTTATGTTTCACTGTATTAGACTGTACTGAATATAAACAGTGAATCAAAAACTTAAGTCACTTTTAAAATCATTAATGAACAGGTTAAATTTTTGTTGATATAAATAAATGAATGAATCCCTTTTAAAAGGCATGGTATTTAGTTGCCATACTTCTCAGCCAGTTTTAATATGTCTGCTGCTACTTAAAAAGACTATAAATTAATCCATTCAGCGAAAAGAAAAACTGAAAAAAGCAATAGTACCCCCCAACCGGGAAAAAAAACAGATTTTGTTTTAAACAATTAAATAAATTTGACGTGAACTGTTCAGTATATAAAATTAAATGAAATTAGTTCCTTTTGGTTTGATAGAATTTCTATTTTCTTAATTACAGAAATACACAGTTCCAGAAGACTGGATGTTCAAGGTAATCTTGTTTAATTATTTAACAATACTTTATATATACCAGTAAAATATAAAATATAAAGATTATTAATTAGGCCTAATCCAGTCAGTGATCTGACCTCAGGACTTCAAATTATGTTTTAGGGGTATCACATTTTAAAGTTTATAATGATTTGTATTGAAGTTTTAAAGCAAAAGATCCAACCATAAAAGTGATTTATTATAATGTTCTGATATCTGATGGATTCAGGTCGCTGGTCGATCCATCTTTGTCTTGTTTCAAATCGTCATACCTTAAGAGATAATTATTGTTCTACTGTACACTTTTGCTCAATGTTTGCGACCATGATCCTGATTGGTTTGTACATTGTCTTTCAGGAAGCACGGCGGTTGTTCCAGGAGCCAGATGTGACTTCACCTGATGATATAGATGTGTGTATCTTTCTATTTAAGCCTGAAAAGTTTAAGTAAAGCGAAGACATCTTGACTCGGATGAAAGTACCCAATTTTAATACCTTGTTTTGAGGGCAAAGTCAAGTAGTTATCCATGTCGCATTATGTTCAAACTCTCTAAGACTTCATGGCCAACTCGGACTATGTACAAGTCAGACACCTACCCTAACCTCTAGAAAGCTATTAAAATAAATAAAAGTTCTGTTCCAAGCTTCATCGAGTTCAAGTTGAGCTTGTTTTATTTATGTTAACTTTTGTAGTACTGCTTGGCTTTATAGGACTGAATCAACCAGTTTATCATTCTATATATAGCCTCCATCACTCAATTAAGATTTGTATTAAAAACTTACTGGTAAAATGTTCACTTTCAGAAATTTTAATCCCTCATACTAAACTAGTACTGCAATAAATTTGTTGTTTTTGAGTAGGTTAATACCTGTATTTAAAAAGTAACTTCTTGTATTCTTTCAGCTCAAATGGACAGAACCAGACGAGGAAGGTTTAATAAACTTTATGTGTCAGGAGAAAAACTTTAAGTATGAACATATCAAAATAAAGATACTGTTAAGCATGTCCAAATAGATGACCATGACTAACTTTAAAGGTCATAAAAACAACAAAAATCCATATGGTGTAAAGTGATAATATATTGATAATGGCTTGTAGTGTGTAATAAGTGTGCTTAGTGTTACAAGCCAATTCACTTCTGTTAATAAGTCGCTAGAGAGTGGGGTATTCCCCTCATGGAGAGTCTGAGGTTTGCCTTTTGAAAAAAATGGTGAACAACTTAAGTAAATTTTCTTTGTTGTCTAATATTGCTGAATATCCTAAAAAACAATAATTTCAATCATACAAATATAAATGAGTTCTATATGGACCGTCAATCGTAGCAAAAGATTCAAATTTTGAAAGAAATAAGTTCTAATATGGTTTATCCATTAAAAGTCACTGGTTAAGTGTAAGGAATATGTACATGTATATAGGTAGATCTATCTTAAATACCATGGTCTCCATGGCCTGTAGTAGTATTTTCAAATTGATTGTACTCTATTTAATTTGTGTGTGCATTTGTCTTAAAACATCTCGTTCAGCCATAGGCATTTCATGTTTAAAAAGACTGATATTTAGTGCATAGGGTTACTTTTACAAATCAACTCTCAGGGGGTCTCTATGTATGCATAATGATAAAACTTGTTTTTTTTTCTTCTTAATTTCAAATAGAAATAAATATTGCAGTTAATTACTTAGTTATATCATAATTTTTATTTGCAATATATATTTCATAAATTAAAAAATAACCTTTTTTTTTTTCTTTTAATGAATGAGACAGATATAAGGAAATGGAAGCAGTTTTTGATGTTTTATTTGGTGTAGAAGTTTATTCAATATTATGAATTTTGTCTTTATACAGCGAGGACAGAATAAAAAATGGTATTAAAAAGCTGACAAAGGCTCGACAAGGGACCACTCAGGGTCGGCTAGACTCTTTCTTCTCTGTTGTTTCATCGACAACATCATCAACAAAAAAACGAAAAGTAAGTTTCGACTGAGTGAGTGATGCATCAGTCAGTGTTGGCTATGCCTTTTTGTGGTTACACTTCAAACATCTATCTACAAAGATTTTAACTTGTTCCCCCACCTCACTCATGTCTCTGTTGAGTTTGTGTATTCTAGCATGTCTCATAGTATATTTTGTACAATTTTGATGGTGAAGTGTCTTGAACTGAAATCAGGTCTTTACTATATAGTTATGGGCCTTTGTTCATTTTTAACATCAGGCACATTAACATTTCATTGTACCTGTTATAAAAGCTTTGCACTCCTGAAACTTATTTTATTCAATAACAGCTAGCAATTATCTACTATATAGCATTTACATATTAATGAACTGAAACTTCTAATGTTGCAGCTTGAGGAACAAAAAGGATCGTCAAAGAAGAAGGGCCGAGGAGGTGGTGGATTTAGACGAGGAAAATAGGTCACATTGATCCATTCAAGATCTGAAAGAAACAAGAATCTCTTTCTGGTTCTGCTATTTACAGTAGTAGTCTGAAAGAAAAACCACTGAACAAACAGAGTAGATGATTTAGACAAGTGATGAACTATACTGAAGCCTGTTCATTTATTGGGAATGACTGGTTCATCTAACTGTATTCAGTTAAAGTCATACTCCATACTAAATGTAAATATTTAAATATATGTAAATAAATCTTCAGTGTCTATCAATGTAGGTATGGTGGTTCCTAGGAATCGGACCGTTTTAATGGATCAATTAACAGACAAACATATTTAAGAAAGTGATGAAATTTTTAATAAATGGTGTACATTTTGAATGCAGAGTAAACCTTATGCCAGAATTAAAATGACTGCATTACTTATAATTGTAAGTATATATTGATTATCACTTCAGATAGATGAAGATTTGCTTTGATGCAGAAGAAATGTGTCACAAGTGATATGCTATTACTTCATCTGAGTGTATTTAATTGCTACTAAGCTCATTTTCACCATAGTTGTCAAGGTTTTAGTAATTGGTAAATGCATTAAGAGGCAGACACCTAACTTATAATAGGTTACCCTGTAAAACATCATCAAAATAGGTTTCCACTCCAAAACTTTACGTTTTCTAACACTATATACTCATCGTTTCCAGAGGTTTAAGTACCTATAAAGAGGAAGACTCCTATCCTCTATACTTTTCTGGTAATTCTGTTAAAAGTGTAGGTCATCCATATCATCCATATCTTGACCGTATCGCCACCAAACTTCCTATAAGATGGTTAGAAGTAGATACTTACCCCTGTTCAGGTTATTTCTACTTAGGTCAGTAGCATTCAAAGTTGATGAATTTAACCTGATTGGTGGTTAGTTTCCGCTTCATAACTCTTTCTAATCTCATTTTTCCCCAAACCAAACTTCATGAAGTAATAGAATTGACTTGTTATATTGTACCTGTTATACCTCCACACTAATATTCTGTAGTCATATTTGACCTGTTATGTACTGTTCATAGTACTCTTGTTTAATCTGAAGCAAGAATGAATT
>JAULCA010440428.1:0-22853 GCA_032360845.1 Crassadoma gigantea | reverse complement strand
TATCACTAGCAATTATAGAAGATAAATATCAAAATTGTTCTAAATACTATACTGATGGTTCTAAAAATCCAACAACCTATAGAGTAGGTCTGGGAGTCTTCTCCCCTCACGATAATATCAATATTTCAATAAGGTTATCAGACAACTGTTCCAGTGAGCTAATAGCGATAGGGTTAGCGTTACGTATCATTGACCAAACGAAGCCAAACGGGGCAGTAATACTCTCAGATAGTCTTTCGGCCTTTCAATCTATAGAAACCAGGAATAGTACCAGGCCCGTCACTCTAAATTAAATCCTATGCTCAATTCAGCTACTCGAAGAACAAGGTACTACAATTGAATTTGTATACATTCCATCACATGTAGATACATGTATCCCTGGTAACGAAAGAGCAGACAAATTGGCTAGGCAACCATTGGCACATAATGAAATAGACATGGACGTCAAACTCACTAAAACTTATGTATATTCCTTAATTAACAAATCTATAGACAAGAAATTGAATAACATCTGGAAGAATTATAGCATACATAACAACCTTCGACAAATTATAGATTTACCAATTAAAAAACAAAAATTATACGGATACAATAAGCTAGATGACGTCATAATCACAAGGCTAAGATTAGGAAAGACTAAATTGAACTCTAACATTAATAGTATGTTGAAACATATATCTTCAAAATGTTCATTCTGCGATGGTGAAGAAACAATAGACCATATCTTCTTCTACTGCCCAGAACATACAGGGGCAGGAAATGAACTTTTCCATGAACTTAAAAAAAAAAAAAAAAATTACTGTAGTTTCAACCAACCAACTTTTAGCTTCGCTGGATAAGCAGAGAATTATAAATCAGTTGATCCTAAAATATTTAAAGACAATAGGCTATACACATAAAATATAACCGCCGTCATACAAATAAATAAACCAAGTGACTTATGCGAAAAATCGCTTAGTGTAACATTATTCCGAAACTCTGCAGGCGGGAAAGTCACTTTTTAAACAAAACAAGGGTTGGGTGCAGGGTCAAAAGTTAATAATAAGGGTACTCAATATAAACACAAATCTATATAAAACAACCTATTATATCACAAATACAAACCCACGACTTATATAAGAGAGCTGAAACGTACGTGTTCTGACCACGTGCGGGAAGTTCCGTTTGTAAAAGGACTGTCTTCTACCCCACAGCGCTCTTATGTCAAGTCGAATATATATACGCATACATACATAACTACATACATATGAATGTATTTATATATATGCCGTCGGGGGGAGATGTACAATCAGGAAAGGTACTCCTTTCTAGAAGATACAAAGCCTAAACGATGGATTTAATTAGGTTAGAATTTTCATTGCCACTATAAACTGTATATATGACCCACAAAATAGGTCCTCTCGCTCATTTGGCGCAAAACCCTACACGGTTAGCGCAGGTAAAGGAGGGAGGCAGATATTGCTATATGGACCTATAAGTTAGGTAGGAATAATAATATCTAATAAAAACACAAATAACAATTCACTTTAATAAACAACCAGTACAAATAAAAGCCCGCACTTCCGGTTGGTAAAGGAAAGCTGAAACGTACGTGTTCTGACCACGTGCGGGAAGTTCCGTTTGTAAAAGGACTGTCTTCTACCCCACAGCGAACCTATATCTAATCGAGCATGCTATTATTTAGAAAATTATAGGGGTACACACAATTAATCAGTAAAGTAACATAACAGTCATAATCCTATACATATATAAGATAGATGTACACATGAACACATACACATAAAAGTAAACACCAACACAAAAAGTATCCTCCCATTACCCCCATCCCAACCCGTCCCCCACAACCATCTAAATTACATTTTTTGCTTAGAAATAAAAAACAATTGCATTTTAAATCTTAAAAATAAATACATAAATAAATCCCACAAGTTTGATTTGAAGTACTGCCATGATAACGGTCATGGTGCCAGCCTACGTGTACATACAACACTTGTACGTAAGCAGGAGAAGGTTTATTCATCGTCTTATTCACTTGCCATCCCAAATACTGTTGCTTACTCGTTTATAAATCACTAATAGGTCAGTTATAATATTATATATCAATATACTACCACACAGACTGACATGTCTTAGTGATAAACGCGACGTAACCGTGACATATCCACCTAGACAAAGATACTACATATGTTATTATAATGACAAATCATAATTATTTTTGTGGCATACGTCTTCTCATAAAATTTAAATCTTAAAGTGCAAGCTAAGTGCTTCGGAAACGAAACTGCGGTTCAAGGGAGGTTACGCTACGAAAAAAAACTATTATAAATTTCTATAAATAATGTTTTGAACTCATCAATAATGATATTGAATGTAATGATATGACATATTATTTAAAATTCAGTCATTAATATAGTGGCTACAAAGCTCGCAATACAACAGATACTAGAATATGTTAACGATACATTTTAAGGCACAACGATTGTTTTTTTTTTTTTTTTTTAAATGACTACAGCTCGGTTGAAGGCCGACATGCCTTTCGGTAGCTACAGAAGTAACGAATAGAGAGTAATACAGCTCCGCATTACCTTGGTTAACAAATTAAAGGATCTATTCTTGATGTCATTTCGTAATTTTAGTTAGGATGCTAGACTAGCCACTAGAATATTAAATAATTATGAGAACAATTCGAACTCTAAACAAATTGATGTGGTTAAGTTCTAAACTAGGGGGAGATAAGCTAGTAGTAAAATGCCGCTGGGAAACTCTTCACAAAAACTTAGGGCCTGGTAGCCAGCCTATTCGGATGCGAAGTTGACTTGCTAATGTCAATCAATTATTTTTTATGAATGTATCGGCTTTTATTGTTTGTTTCAGACCGAATAAAATATATTGATTATATATTGATATATTGAACTCTGTTCAATTTATTGAGTTTACATATAACAACAACGGTGTTTAATTGGAATATGTAACAAAAACTATCATGAGATTGAAACTTCATGTGACCGTCTCTAGGGGCATGTTGAACCTTAAAACTAACATTGAGACAAAAACACAACATTTATTATATGGTCAAGGCTCCTTCAGTCTAGTTCGAATCTTAATGATACATTTGGTGATTTGTTCATAAGTAATGTAAATTGCTATAAAGCTTTTTTTATTACAAAAACATTACTAAAGCCTTGTATCGAGGACAAAAACGCAGACGTCAACTTACTTGATGAATATAAACGTCCAAGACACCAACTTATATATATTAGGAGCTCTGGCGTTGCTCCGTGTCATTACAGGAAACTGCAATATTTCGAAAGTTAAAGCCACGCGTCAGGAACAGCTAGACCACTGCAAAGGCTTTGCTCAACTCTTCAGTGGTGTGCCCTTTAGGAAGTGTTGAGGAAACGGATGATACAGCGTTAATAAGAAAATCAGCTTACTTGACATCATTGTCCGACTCCGAGGAAATCACGTTCATCGCAACGGCAGGTGATACGGTACCGTCCTATTATCTGAAAATGATGTTATTGTTTACCCTAGAGGACAAGATGGAACGAGAAGGGCTGGAAAGTGTCTACGATACCGATACTCTGAATAAAAAGGCACAATCTGTGTTTCATGTGAAGAACAAAGCAAATTCTATAAGAGCAGTACATGTACGTGATGTTGATCCTGAATCTCAGTCCCCCATAAAGCTCAAGAGACTTGAATATGTATATGGACCGATCGAAGGGCGAAAGGTAAAGACAATCGAATTGGATATAGATATTGACTTGATCCAAGATATATATCGCAGTTCCCATCGTTCTTCGATCTGAAACAGGACGTGATCGGGTACAAAAGAGAAAAGTATGGTGTTGAAATGGCCCTTAACTGCGTTAGGATTAACAATGCATTGTAAGATGATAAATATTACGGACGAGTACGTAAGAAGCGGTACAGAACAGTGAACGCTATGCTCGTTTTATAGTAGCGTTGTCATGGTAATAATAAATCATATTCATATAAGCATAACATACAAAAAGTATTAACCATCCTATAAAGGTTACATTGGGCCTATTGTCAGCCTCTTATATTACTGTATTTCCAACCAGAGGAATATCCAAGAACGGATCTTTACCAGTGATATAAGTTTCGCTATTTTTCCGGACGGTCATGTACATATGTATACCTGAAACATGTATATGGTTGGGAATACTTGACACACGGAATGACAGTACGCTTTAAAGTGCTTATTCACGTGATCATCTTGTTATCCTACCAAGTACCAACTTTCGAAAATATCCATCCACTAGCTGATATAAAGTCTCGGGAAGATATAATAACATTTTTATCATGTACTACAGCTTTAATTGTTTAGTCCAATTTACATAGCGTGTACATGTAGTTAATTTTTAATCTTAATTTTTGCAAATCAAATCGATTGTATTGAACCGGAAGGAAAATTGATATGGTGGAGCATCAGCTATCTTGGATTCGGAAGGAAAGAAAACATTTGAAATACGTCGTCTTTTTTCACCTTAATTAAAATATTTAAATAATTAAAAGAATAATACAAGAATTTCTCACACCAATCCACACGGATTGTTAAAAGTTTCGACGAACTTTTGTTATACCATTAATCAGAGACGTTTATATATAATATATACGTCTCGCTTTAATAGCATATCTGATTCTCTAAGATATGCTACTCACACGGGAATACGTTTGTATCCACTTATTCACCTTGAAGATTCATATGGATTCGTATATTTTGCATTATTTCTCAAGTGTATTAATCATAACGTCAGACAGTTTCCAAGCAAAACATAACAACACAATTAAGCTGTATTTCCTTAACGAACTCTTGTGTAAAGCTGATACACTTCTGTCTCTTTGTTCTAGATACCCTATATTTCTTTTAGACTGTCAATGACCTAGATTGCATTAAGAATGCCAGTGTGATAAAAGTAACTAGATCGAATTTAGGATTTCAAGTACAGAAAATAGGTCTTAATAGCAGTTTGAGAAGTGGACGACATATATCGGCGATATGATATAGCGTACATGTAGTTAGTTACACATACACGCATCATGTCATCGTTGTACAAGGGAAAGAACTCTTCAGTGTTTACTGCAACTTCGACTGGGATTCAAATGTGTTCGTGGAAAAACATATCTTTTTCGTTTAATGGCTGTTCCCAAACACTACATTAGATTAGGCAAGGCAGGGTATTTGTCGAAATTACTGAACTTATCATCACAATTTTCCTGTATCTGGTTAAAAAGGAATTTGAATAAAACAAGAATGAATGAGAACAGGATGACGAATACAGTTTTAATACAAATAAAGCTCTAGTGATGTGTCCCCTGTCTAGCGAAATGTCCATTTCATCACGTAGATCCAAACTTTTTTTTCGAAACATCTAACTGTCCTGAGTAAGTATGGTACATGTATTGTGTTCCGGGAAATCAATGTTGTTAGTTTACTAAATGGTTAAGGTGTTCGTTACAGCTAAGGTTATTTATCATGGTAGACAATGGGTAAACTAAAGAACCAACACGCAAAAGTATTAAGTTCATTTACTACCATAGTCAGATCGACATTCACTTGTTCAGGTATGTCACTTATTTGTTCAGATGAGGTCCTTTATAAAACACCCAACCACAGTTAATCAGTTATTACCATTCCTTTGTGTAATTGATTGACACCAGAACATCTTTCCTTGGAACCCATAACTTAACCAAAGCTTACCTTCATTATCAGGTCTATGTTTTGTTACGTCTGAATCTAACACTTTGGCTTACCGAGTTAAATCGAGTGGGTCCGTGAATGCGAAACCCCATTCTTGTAATAGCTAACGGCATCAACACGCAAGAAAAAATGTATCTTACACAAGAAGGTACAACAAAACAACATGTAAACACCAAAACAAAATGAATGGCATTTCAAACACCACTCAAACAGGAGTCAAAATTGTATCATCCCAAAAGGGAAAGGATATACTGTAAAAATATCCTATATTCCGTAAGGTTAACCGTTGTATGTAAGAAAATGAATGACAAAATGCACCTCTCTTTTGATTCTGACGATTTTGATTTTAGTCGCAGTAAGTTATTATAGTTATTCGTAAATTCTGGATCATACCGTAAGAAATGAGTTACAAGGAAAATAAGATAAAGCTCTTCGTTTATTCTGAATAGAAAGAATATATTAATGCAAGTATATTAAAAGTATGCTAGATACTGTTTTTGTTTCATTCTATTGAGAATTATTAGCTCCATAGATAAATATGAAAGTACATTACCAAAACATTCTTCAAATGATAACATAACTTTACCAATAAAATTGCTCGTAATAAATGTCTTAATGAAAACAATTGTTGTACAATGAATAATGTTTTAACCAAGGCTAACTTCAGTAGATACGCAAAAACTTTACTGAATAACACACGCAGTCTATTATAAAGAGCATATTAATTATCAATTATTGTAGATCAATGGACATGTCCTGATAATTAAAGACATTGATAGGTTAATAAATGATTGGTTGGTAGGAATCAGTTAGATAGCTATCAGGATTGTCATTAGAGGTATAGTCCGACAATCCACCCACGACGAGTGTGAACGGTTAACCAACGTTAAGATCACATATCTTGATTTAACAAGTGTGGTCACAGTTTACAGTTACAATGTATTTTGACTTTGTAATCCTGATAATCAGTTTCATTTTATTATGGAGATACCGGTTATAGATTGTTTTCTTCATGAAACAAAATTTTACTTAGCATTGCTTTAAGATAACAGCAAATGGAATGTTAGTTGCTATATTATTTTAATAAAATAGGAAGCCTGGAGTTTGCATGGATATTTCGATACCCTTATAGAAGAATATCATTTAACATCGTTATCTTTACTATCAGTATCAATATTAGACCAGCATCCTAATATGATATTCTATGAACGTAAGTGTTTTCTTTACAGCATTGTGTTAATTATACTATTGCGTCAACCAATAAAGCAGAACTTGTAGGAAGCGAGCTAGTCGTCGAAAATATAGATAATTAAAATGCCATCATAGGACGCGAAAAATAAAGGTTTATATTGTCTACTGAAGAACGTCAAGGTTTTTTCTTCCGGTATCACGTGTGGTGCCAAAAATCTATCATGAATGATTCGTCACGTCTGCATGTCAATAAAAACGCCTAGTGTGGTCATACATTAACAGGTCAAAAAGTCGACTTGCTTCATTTGGTTTTTATCCTGCTATGACAATAAATGTTACACTATAGGTATATACAGGAATACAATAACAACAGCATATATAGGACAACAGACGTAAGTTAGTAACCGATACATCATTTAAAGTGCTGAATTATGTTCGACATATGTCGACATTCCCCCTAATAACAATAAGCCATGATTTACTATAAAAAAAATGTTGTGTTTCATTACAAAACATATCAGCGAAATGTAGGTTAAAATGTATTATGAACTACCATGGTGGCAATTATGGTAAATCTTTGTCATAATAAGTAAAATTTGTTTACAAAATAATGTAAGGCCAAATTAATCAACAACTCATCTTTTTTCACACTGTTCAACCATCTACTATTTATAAACATTTCCCAGGGTAAGTTCTTGTATTTTATTTTCAGTTTTGTGTTTGTTTTAATGGTATTGTCTCAGAAGAAGTCATTACAACGTATTCAATTAATCTACAAATCTCCAACTGATTTAATGTGTACATATATAGAATAAAATACATATTTTGAGTAAATGAAAATTTCATCGTCCGTCACGATACACTGACATATGTTTGACAGGTTATAAAAACATATATTTTTTTTGAACAAAAAGTGTATATCGAACCTAAACCTGACAATTTTTTGTTAATGAATATAGAAATCAAGTATGATTTATGTAGGTTTGAACTGTGAAAATAAGTTTATTTGATCATAAAACATGAACAAATATTTCCTAGTTTAACTTTAACATACCGCAAGTTTCTTTACGAAAGAAGGAATATTAGGCCAAAACCTATAAAGGTATGAAAAAAGCGTTTCTGGCCTTACTTTCAACATTGAAGACATGGTAAACGTTATATTGAATTTTCATAATCTTTTTGTCGGGTGGAGACAAAATCGAATGTCAAATGACTACTACTCCTAAGGGCAAGAGACGTTGGTCAGTATACAATCAATAAGGCGGTTATACAGTTTAACAACTACAACAGCATAGAAAGTCCTGAATAAGGATACTGGACCCGTTCTAACAGGGATTAATTTGATGAGTACTATTAGTTGAAAATCTGTTTTATTTACAAAACATAATTCATGTAGTACATAATTAAAACATGGTTGAACATCAATCGATTGGAGACAGAAACAAGTGTCATTACACTTACATAAATATGCTACCTGTCACCATAAAAAAACATAAGCAACTATAGCTAAGGGACAGTGACGTGAATAGGGATACATTATAGGGTATGTAAGAAGAGATGTTATTTTCAGAAATTCGGTACATATAGTCAAGACGAGTCCTTCTTTTACGTCATCGTTAGAACACTCGAAGGTTGAACGTTGGTTATACAAGTATATGTATATGAGTAAGATCGTATATATAAAACATACTCTATGATAATCATGTGGTTGATCTTTCCCTACGAAGTGAATTGTTTTCTCAATGACACAGCTTTCTTCACTTAAAATTAATCTAACTTCCATTATTTGGATTCTGCAATTAATCCGTTTTAAGACCTAACTAAAGCGGATGTTACTGGAATTTTCTGAGGGCATTAGTTACGGTGTAAAGGTATTGAAATCATCGATGCATTCTGTGATATAAGTACTGTTTAATCAAATTTTGCATAAGGGTCTTATCTTTATATTAAAAGCGCCGATTTTATTTCAGGAAACGTGTTTGTTTCTTTGGTGTGATAATAACATAACTGACAGAAGTCAGAGAGTTATATTAAATTGGAGGCACGATAGTCTAGAAGTAGGACGCCGGACTCGTGACCGAAGGGTTGCGGGTTCGAGGCACGGCACGGCACTATGTTATATCTATGAGCAAGATACTTTACTCCGCTTGTTCCAGTTGACTCAGCTGTAAATGAGTACGTGGTTGCATTGAGCAGTGCTAGAATTGTTGAATGGTAGATGTAAGCGCCGAAATGGCAACTCCAGCTTAGGCTCCTCAGGGAGTTGAGAAAGATATTGGCTGGTTGCAAAGGCCCTATAACGACGGATAATAATTTGTGAACCGCTTTGAGACAACTTACGAACTAGGTTGTGATAAAGCGGTATATAAGAATCTCAAATTATAATTATCATTATTAAATGGAAAATCTTCAGAGATTCAAATTAGCCAGAGCAGGGAAACGACAATGTTTGAAACCAAGCCAACTGTTATTTACAATTAATGATATTTTAACTGACATATATTGCAAAATAAGACTATTTACCGATAAAACTGCTTTTGCTGTTGATAATATCAATAAAAATTACAGATAAAGGCGGATAAGTTTGTGGTGGAGTTCAACATAAAAAACAAAGAGAGAGAATCACTACTTGTAAAAAGTAAAACTATACGAGGGAATTCCGGAACATACGAAATTATTTTAATATATATGGGTGGTCGGTAGTGCAGTGGATAGCGCACTTGCCTTTCACCAAGGCGGCCAGGGTTCGATTCCCCGATCGGACTTGAAAAGATTGGGGTCACCGGCCCGACCGCATGTGTTTTTCCTGCTACTCTGGTTTCCTTCCAGACTGAGACCTCCATGCGCTAATATACGGGCCAACAAGAGTGATTAATATAAGTTGAAATGAATTGTTTCATAATTGCTGTAAAATAAATTAAGTTTATATTTATATCTATTTTAATATATTCGACTAGGTTGAGCCTCAGATGAAGCCTGGATCACCTTTTTTAATAGCTCCAGTTTACAAACCGTCAAGATGACTTTTTGAAGCATCTCAAAACACTTTGTTGAAACCTCACAATGTATACTTTGTCCTCATTTTAGCAATGACCAATCTATCACAAAAAGAAAGGCGTGATAATGTTGCTTTAAACTACCAAAAAAACATTGATAACTTACATCGTTATTGCCAATTTTATAAAAAGATAATCTTGTTTCGATTTATATTTTACTCAGGTCATGCTGTCAATTTCGGCAATTAACAAAATAAGGTATGGTCAAACATGAAAACATTCATGAGTTTTCAAATGTTCGATGTTTTTATATGGTAATTAAACAATTGAATTACGCCATTCTATTTAAAGTTACATGAATTATCTTGCAAGACTGACAGTTGAACGAACTATAATTTTTTATTAACCCTGGACATGACCAGGCACAAACAGTGTAGAGTAGGAGCAACAGTCTACGCAAATAAATAATTACATACACAAGCAGGGTTCTTTTCCTAATAATTACATTGCAGTGTATTTTTTCTATAAATACTACATTCTGATTATAATAACATATATAATGTAAACAATGAACAACACCATGATACATCCCTGTATTGTAATAGATATTGTAGGCTAAAATAGAATTACTCTGCATCATACAGCTGTTTCGTCCTACTGGGACTCATCGGTGATGTTAAGGTCCTTCTGACACCAATGTTGTGATTAGCCTTGTATGCTTACACACCATGACTCTGTGATATCCTCCAAGCATACGAGCAGTCTGACGACGGTAAGTGATTCCAATCCCTTACTGGAACGGCTCCGCTAGACAGGTACGTCCGTACAGTCTAGGATCCTTGTCAACACTTCCGTTAGGTTGCCCATATGGTCATCAAAATCCTTCCCGAGAACCATGACATCATCTAGATAGGCAAGGCAATCCCCCAGGTCAGCCCACGGAGCACTAACTGGATGACCCTATTAAATGTCGCATGACTATTGCACAAGCCGAGGGGCAAGCGTACGTGCTCGAACAAGCCGTGTTTTGTGATCATCCCCTTCGACTTGCCAATACCCAGCTGCCATACCCAGTGTACTCATGAAAGTACTCCCAGCCAGAGTATCTATGCATGTCCAACTGCTGGTAAAGGGAATGCATCCTTGACGGTAGCTTGTTTGAAAAGACGGTAATTTATGCAATATCTGAGGCCCCCATCTTTCCTCCTGACCAGGACGAATGGAGCTGCCTATTCCGATGTGGACACCTGGATCACATCCTTCTCCAACATCTTATGGATGTGGTCCTCCTCCTCTTCCTCAAACCCAACAGGAGTACGCCTCATTTTCTGTCGTATTGGCCTGGAGTCCCAGGTGTCGATGCGATATTTGATCCCTACATTAAAACGTCCCAGATCTAGGTCGTTTTTAGCGAATGCCCCTTTAAAAAGGATCAGTAGTTTAGCGACTTGGATAGAGTGTTCCACGGAAAGCTTTTTTGTTGAACGCGAGAAAAGGTCATGCAGGTGTTCTGGTAGTTCATCAACCAAACTGTGCAACCTCTCCACTTGTCCGTTAGAGGAACCAACCACTGCTGTCTGACCTCAAATTGCACATCATCTGCATCATTGGTTGTTATTTCCGACTCCATGCCAGTCCCGAAGGGTCGGCCTGCCTTGAGAGAAATAAATTTGTCAGACAGATTACACACCACAACAATCATCTAGAGGCCTCCTCGCTAAAGTCCCCAGGGATACATAGTCCTTCCATCTCCCGATAAGGTTGAATCAAAATGTCACCTTTCGGAACTTCCTTCCCAGATACTTGCACCGTGAAAAACTTAGCCGAGTTTTGTGGAATCATCGTCTTCCTCTCAACCACTAGTCGGTATACGTTCACGGACCCCCTTCTATTATCTAACTTACACTCTGCCTGGAATTGCTGATCATCCAACATAACAGAATAGTTAGAGAAATTTGACTGCTCGATAGTGTTCCAGGAAGTCTATCCCGAGGAAAAGACAATCAGACATGTCTTCCACTAGGAGGTTGGCCTTAAGGTTCAATTCCCCAATGCTTATACAAATGTCTGGTGCCAGTTGGGCCTCAAGATGACACTGCTGGCCCACACCCTTCAATTCAAACCTCCCAACAGTCTGCAAATTTGGAAGCAATTGTTGGAATACACTTCGGCTGATGATGGAGACTTGGGCAGCGGTGTCCACCACAGCCGGAACTGTCTGACATCCAACCTCTACCTGTAGAACCATGGTTCTAGGGCTACCCTTGTCCACAGGTCTTATATATCCGACCTTTTCCATATAATCATCCTTCCCCGCCAAGCCTACTTGTCTTACAACTGATTTTTGTAAGTTGTTTTGAGGTGTTGGCCTACCAGTGTCGTCAGGGACGGTCGCCGACCGGCCTACATCTGCGACCCTCTGAAGTTTAAATTCCTTCGGGCCGCCGAGGGTGACGGGGAACTAAATCTATCTGCAGACTCTTTAGATGCTTTAAGTGGGCAGTCTTTAACAAAGTGCCCCTCTTTGTCGCAATAGAAATATCCGGGTTGTCATTTCAATGGTGAACCCCTTGGTGAACCGCTATTCCTACTGCTCTGGCCCGCCCGGGACCTATTATTGTTCGCGGGGACACCAAGCCTCCGGAGTTCTTCTTTTGTTTCCCGCTCAAGCGTGGGAAAGTCTGATTCTACCTCTGGGAGGACCCCATTATCCGAAAGGCTTCTTCTACTTCTGCCTGAGCCCATCCGTATCCTTGTTTTACAGAAGGGCCATAGCCTACCTACTTCGGAACATCTCGGGGAAGCAAAGACACCTCAACATGTCCGAAAAAGTGTCCTTTGGTATGGAATGTCCGGCGACTGCAAGAGGTATATGTCATCCTGCAAGATCTGTGGATTGAATAAGAAAGACAACATAACACCCAATGCGGACCTTGGACAGTACCATTCGGGGGTACCAATGGAGAGGGTACATATGGATATACTTGGGCCACTCCCGGTTACCATACGAGGGAACAAGTATATCCTTATGATGATTGACCAGTTTTCAAAGTAAAGGTTTCTTAAGGAAAGAAACAGATGAAGAGGTCGTAAATCCCCTTAAGAAGCCAATATGAATCAATCAAAAAATAATTTTAGAAAAAAATGCAATAAAGTAATTATTGATAAATAAAAACAGCTAAAGCGGAACTGAAGAGAGGTTTATTCACAGTATCATTGGATCTAAGTGAATGCATGATATATTGCATTTCTATTGTATCTATTTACCATGTACTGTTTCAGAATTTATGTTATTTGGTAAGCAAACAAAATATCTTGGTTAAAGTACAGTAAACTTTAACATCAACGTTATGTGTCGATGTATTACGTGATCGAAGTGACTCACGCGCACATGCTTATCTCTCCTACTGATTGTGTCAATATCAGGCTATGATTTATTTGGTGTAACCCAATTTCTATGTGCATAGTCTACAATTTTCCGTTTTAGTTGTAAACATAAAATGACTACTTAAAACGGGAAAGAAAACAACAAAGTGCATCATTATTTCGATATTTAAGGTTCAACATGCCTCCTATAAGATGTAATAGTCAGCTTATATTTCAAACCCCTGGCAAGTCATATTTAAATACCCTTATCAAAACTCGGAATATATATATATGTTATTGCAATATGTTGAACTGGTACATGAGCTATTAAAAAGGTACACAACCAGGTTATCGAAGTCAAAATACGGCATTAACGCTAATGTAATGATAAAAGTTGCTCACCACATGTCAATCTATTAAGCGACCAAACTAAATGTTACGAAATAACATGTAATTTGAAGATCATTTATATAACTAGGTCATGAAGGGCATTATTCTTCTTTACCTACGTGTGGAGATGATTGTTGCTATGGGAAAATACAAAACTCCTAGTAAAGCATCCACGTGACATATATAACCGGTATATATGTGTTAAACCAATAGACCTTTGACTATGAACACTACTAAAACTTCATAGAAAATGGCCTTTCTTAACATTCAATGTTTTTATAAGAGCTAAACTTGTTATAAGCATTATTGTACTTTTCAGCTCCAATGTTTATAACATGTCTAGCGCATTTATATAATCACAGAATGATATCAAGTGGCACATCATCTAAAGTTCATTTATCGATAAAGGTTACTTAGCCTTTGTTTTCTTATCCTTATATTGCAAAAATGTTTTACCAGGTGATTTTACTATTATTTTAGTGGTATCGCATGTCAACATATATCTTCATTTGAGGTTGGAACTCCTCTTACATGTAACAGCTAGAAAAATGACCTAGGTATATAAATAAAATTTAAGTTAAGGGTCATTTCTTAGCACGCAGTTGGATCGCAAAAGAGACTGACATGTTATAAGTCAAGTGAGCTATTTTTATGAAGGCGTCAGCCTTAAAGTCTTGATTTTGACTACGTTCACCTGGCTATGTAGTTTTTGTATAGATTTAATATATACAAACAACATATAAGTTCTTAGGGTCTTTAAACATGACTTATCAGGGGGTTGAAATTTTAGGTGACTTCAGTATCTTTGTTGAACCTTTAGTGGTGTTTACTCAGCTCTTGTACATTTGTATTTAATGAACTGCTGATTTATATATGCTAAAACCAAAGCGGGTACCGCTGAAGATTTTACTTAGAAGCCTAACAACTCAGCATTGTTGTGGAAAACCTCTATTCTGTATTTTGATATAAATTGTATTATGTATCGTACACAATATGTTTTGACAACTATGGACCGTATAACTTATATACTGAAATGTCAATAGTATACAACACAACAATCCACCTAGCTCATTAACATCAGTTGTATTAGTAACTGGTAACAAAACATGAATAGATCTTAAACTAAAGTCGCTCTATCATCATCGATCTATAACGAACATGTCTAGGTTCTGTTAATAGAAGTGTTTCATATATAATTCAGACGTGGTGAGATGTGTGCTCTTGTCACCCGGGACATGTTGTATGTGTTACCAAAGCACTGGAACTTCGAAGATGAAAGAAAATATAGATCGAAAATAAATAAATACATATTAGTCTTTGGTTTAATTTGGTTTATATGAGTTTTACGTCCTATTTACAGCTATGGTCATTAAAGGACGTGCCATGTTTTGTTGTGGTGGAAGAAAGCCGAAGTTCCAGGAGAAAAACCAGCGACCTACGGCCAGTACCTGGCTACTGCCCCACGTAGGCCTCGAACCAGCAACGAAGTGTATGAGGGCTAGTGGTAGGAGAATGTCAGACGCCTTAACCACTTGGCCGCCGCGGCCTCTGCACAAACTAGTCAATACCTTGATACACTTTATAACAAAGGCATATGTTCAAGGTTATATATACCCATAAAAAAATCTTAATATGTCGTCGTCAGAATAAGGTCATGGGACAAAGGATGCTTTAATAAGGAAAATAGAAGTCTTAAAGGAAGGTAACAAGAGAAAACTACAAAGGATTTTAATTTTAATCTTGTTCATTGAAAACACCCGCAATGTAAAATTATTGGGTTTCACGCTCCAAGAAATGATAACACTTTGAAATTATTTTTTTTTAAACAACTTTAACGGACCTTATGTTGAAAATACGTATTCCAATAATTCCAATAAGATTATCACCGGACAACTAGGCATTCCATGTAAAAACAATACTTACATATAAGTGGCAACAACATATATATGTTCAGTGCAGTTCTTTATTACCTTGAACCATCTGGTTCATCAGCACACTGCAGATTTATACAGTGCAAACAAGCAAAACAATACAATATATACACAGACACATCACACCCGCAACGTATGTAGTGTAGAGAGATATCTCACACTACATTTATCTAGAGTTACCCTAATCTCAATTATCGCAATACTTCTATCTTTTATTCGACATTTATTCACGATTCTCACAATGCATTTTTCAACTCACATTACTTTAATCTAAGACTCACATTACATTTATTTATTATTCTCACACTACAATAATATCTAACTCTCACCTTACATTTAGCTATCATTCTCACATTGCATTTACATATGTATCGACGATTTACATTACATTTATCGATTATTTCCACATTAAGATTTATCTATAACTCTCCCATTACATTTTTCTATCATTCCACAAAACCTTGATCTATCATTCTCACATTACATGTATTATGCTCATTCTCACATTACAAATATCTATCATTCTCATTCTCCCATTACATTCATCTTTGATTACACATAGCAATTATATATTACCGCATTACATTTATTCATCTCCCATTACGTTCGTCTTGGGCGCTCATATATGATAAAATGCAATCAAACTACGCTAAGTAAGAGTATCTCGATTTTTGGTACTTAATCTGATAAATTTTGCTAAATTTGATAGATCTTTTTTGTTACTTGTTCTCATTAATTGAACAAATTTAAACATACTTGGGTTCTTGGTATAATATTTCTTAATAAACTGGTTTCTTAGATTTTTAAAACACCTACATATCAATATAAAATGATACTCATCAATGTCTCCGCTATTGCACGATGTACAAATTCTACGACATCTTTCGATATTATTAAAACGACCTACCTCTATATTCAACTTATGTGATGACATGCGAATTTTCGATATTTCTTTCAAATACTGACAACCTATAGGTTTCGTTAAATATTTTTGTTAACAAAAACCATCGTTGATATGTACATATAAGGAACACTTTGTGGATGACATTATCTTTTCTCTACAATCTTGTTGAAATAATCAATACCTTTATCAACTATATTGCCATAGTGCCACATATACCCTAGTCCCATTCTATTTAACTCACCTCTTACACTTTCGGTCCACTCACTTCCATTCTCAAGCATTTCTTGTTAACAAGCCTTTAAGATACAGTTATTTGAATGTTTTAATTTAAGCCAATATTTAAATATTCTCAATTTTGTTATAATACTCATGTGATATCTGCCTATTTCCTGATAAATCATATAGTTTGCCGTGCTTTTTTTAATACCTAACAATCTCTTACAAAAACGTAAATGTAATTTTTCAATACATGGTGCTTTATGAAAGCCCCATACTTCGCTACCGTAATTTAAAATACTAGCAACATAGGTATCAGAAACATGCAGTTGTGTTTCTATATTAAAATAGGTTTTCTTACAAACATTTGAAATTGCAAAAAGTGCCTTTTTACCCTGTTCAGAAATTTTATCTTGTGCTTTTCTGAATTTATCATTAAAATTTAATAAAATACCCAAGTAATTTAAATCGTTCACATTTTCTAGTTCACTACCATCATAGAACCATTTTTCGTCATTCCTTAGTTTACCAATGTTTATGAAAACCAACACGTTAGTTTTATCAGTATTTACTGTAAGATTCCATTTTTTTGTATACGACAATAGTGTATCTAACACTTTTTGTAATCCCTCTGCAGTTTCGGAAAAAATCTGACATTTTATTATTATATTTTACACAACATTTAACGTCAGTATATAGCGAGCGGGTTATAGTAAGCATTTTGCCTTCCACTCCCTCTTGATGAGCTTAAACCATAAATTCTGCCTATTTACAAAATCGAATGTTTTCCTAAAATAAAACAACAGTATACTTTCCTTTTACTTTTTATTGTTTTTCTTATTAACAACTGTAATACAAATATGGCATCAACTGTTGACATGTGTTTCTTAAACCCAAACTGAGCGTCACT
Source organism: Crassadoma gigantea (assembly GCA_032360845.1). NCBI lineage: Eukaryota > Metazoa > Mollusca > Bivalvia > Pectinida > Pectinidae > Crassadoma > Crassadoma gigantea. The sequence goes on along the minus strand of JAULCA010440428.1, from coordinate 5,221 downwards.
TATTCTGGAATACATGCAATCACAATCAACGAGTCTATTATTCAAAATTGAAGTAAAAAGAGTTTTCCCATGCAACTTATTAAAGTAATACCTCTGTAGTTATCAGTATCATTCCTATCCCCTTTTTAAAAACTGGGACAATGTTACCTATTGACCATGATGTTGGATATGTGCCAGACTTAAAAACGTTATTAAATAATTTCTCTAGGCAAGGTATAAGTACTTCTTTACCCACAAAAAAATATTCATTGATTAGTAGATAATGACCACATGCTTGAGATGTGCTTAACTTATTACTAGCCTTAAGGATTTCCTTTCCTGTGATATCAGAATTTAACTCTTGAAACGCAGAATTTGTTTAATTATTATCATAAACAATTAAAAAGTCAGTCACTGTTTAATTCTCCTGAGGTTCAGTGGAAGATAATCCATGAAAGAAATAAAAAAAAAAGCCTGTTCATCCAAGTTACACTTGACATCATTATTTCTTTTCCTGATTTTTCTGTTAAAAGCCTTCAGGTTATGTTTTCTCGTGTAATTCATCATATTACCTTGATGTGCCCTATATTTCCGCTTCAATTAACATTCTAATATTTTATATGTGCGCTTTTTATATGCAAGAAAATTAAGGCTTTCCCCAGATTTATTTGAATTAAAAGTGAACAATGCTTGTTTGTATTCATTATACAGCTTTTTACAAGTTTTATCAAACCATGGCTTATCTTCCATTTTAACCTATTTATTAACTCTGGAAGTACATGAATATGTGATATCATTAAATGGCAATAACAATTTATTCATTTTTTTTCATAAACTTATCCACACATTGGTCAATACCTTCTTGGCCATCTTCACAACATAAACATGCATTCAATAATTCGATACTGTTAGTTTCCAGTATATGTCGAACACTTTCTGTATGCTCATCATTCCATTTAACATTCATACATTTTCTTGTACATGTATCATAATGACTATTGTCTACGTTCTGGTTATCTTTACTTGTTACCTGATATCAGTGTTATACAGACAGGCGAATGATCTGAAAACGCATTGAATATTCCACTCTCAAAATCGAAAATATCATTAAAATTATCATCAAATGTCATTACATAGTCGATTAGGCTAGTACCTCTACTGTTTAGAAACGTAATATTACCATTCAGATCCTCTCTATGTTTTCCGTTTACGATTCGCAAATCAGTAGTTTTACATAGGGCGAGTAACTGTCTACCGAATTGGTTTAAAATTAGGTCCAGCTGGAACGTTTAGATGGTTTAGAATCCGGAACATAGTTCATAATGTTTGTGAAGTATCTGAAGAAGTTTAATAATAATATCGTTGCAAATATAATCATCATTATTTGATGTTCTACTTTATAAATCACCTAAGACAATTACTTTCCCAATGTTTGTATACATACACACCATCTCATCCAAACAAGTAAATAAGTCATTTTCACATTTCTCGTAAAAAGTGCTATTAATTGGAGGAAAGTAACAGGCAAACACATAAGTATCAGTGTCGTCATTCGAAAATGATCGGGATAACTTCAATAATACAATATTATCGTTAATATTATCGATAATACTACAGTATTTGGATAATGGTGATCTAACAAAAATAACAATACCACCATCTCTACCGTGCTGTCTAGGGAAAATATAACAATCATAGCCTTTTAATTCCAACACATCATCTTCTTTAACCCAACACTCATATAGACAAGCAACATCATATTTACAAATGACATCTACAAAATCTTGTGAGTCTAATTTTTCTGCGATACCTCTACAAATGTTCCATGATATAATGGAGACTCCCTCCACACTATCCTAGTAGCTGGTATGGTGATGATTAAGTCTAGAGTCAGAACTAGTTCCCGGTGCTGGATCCGTATGTTCCGGCTCCCTCGTAATCAGATCATGATCAGCTTGAGACCGACGCGCAAAACTGTTCGAAAACCTGGCATGATCGCTGTGGGTGTTGACATCCGGTTGTCCGAAATCCCGCGGAAGATGAACGTCAACCTGCAATTGTAAGGTAGGATTATCCTTGGGTGTCACATTGGATCGTACCGAACCAGATGATACATGTCGGCGATCAGATGTCGCTCCTCTACTGGCGTTTCGCGCGGACATTCCGTCACTTGTTGGTAACGCTGAACCGGAAGAGGTATCCCTTAGCGAAGACGTAAGGCGGGGTCGTTTTGCATTCCTGTGTAGGGTATTACTGGGCATATCAGATTGAGTAGCCTTCACACCTTCCCTATAGGAACCCCGACTCAATCTCGGTACATGCTCGGTGTCACGTGGTTCCAATTCTTCTCCTAAGTCCGCGTTTAACTCACCGTTTATATACAAACGATCACGTACCAGCTTGACATTGCAGTTCTGTGATCTATAATACCTCTGTATAGGATACAGGAATTTGCGGCGCTCTTCCCCTGAAGGAGGGAACTGTTCGTTTATACCAAAGCGGGTACCACGGAAAAGATATCCTCTTTCTTTCACTGCCTGTCTGTCGGCGAGTTAAAAAAAACGTGCGACTATAGGGCGTGTGCGACCTTGTACGCGTCTCTCGAAACGGTGTACGTTCCCAAACTCAATGTTTGTTTGGATACCAAGTTCATTCCAAATAAATTCCCTAAGTTTTCTCCTCGGTGTTCACATTATACTGCTCACGAAGACAAGTTAATACCAAGTTGTTATTCATTGATCGGCACTGTAAGTCTTCAACCATGCCGATAAGTTCATCGCAGTCTTTTTTAGCAGAGTTTGATTCGTTGACCAGATTTGCATTGTCATTGCGTTGTTTATCAACTTCCAACTGCAATTTTCGTATGGCCATTTCGTTGACTGTTGTTTGCTTCTTGACTTCATCGAAAATATCACTCATAGACTGAGCAGAAGCTTCTATGTCTCCGGTCCTTATACAGATCTTATTTACCTCTGTTTTCATTCCGGTTACTCTTCGTGCTAGAGACGTGATGGAGTATTCAATCTTATCGATCTTCTTCACATGTGTCTCAATCCCCGATAGGCGCTTATCTAGACCCTTTATCATAGCCGCCACATCATCACTTGTCCACATACCTTGGCCATGCTGGGCCCAATGGGCTTCTTCGAAAGTGTTGGCAGCAGGTACCGTGGCCATAGTACACGTACAGATAAGGCGATGGTCTCAATACAAAGTATAATAGAGCGCTCCAATAGACCGTGACGGATTTTTGGCGATGATCGATGTTCACTGGTACAGGTAAACGCACAGGTAACAATGCATCATAAGGCATATATACACTACACAGGACTCACTGGACGAAAGTTAAATACACTTCAAACTGTCATTCCAAACCAAAATCTGTAAGTACATGACATGACAAGTCACACTGTTCAACATCTCACGTTTACACATGGTTATCCTCCAGCAAATCACACAATATACACAAAAATAGTTGACATGTTTTCTCTCCGATGCAAACAGCGTCTCTCATGAAAACCGGAACCGGATCCAATCTAGTGGTAGCAGAATGTCAGACGCCTTAACCACTTGGCCGCCGCGGCCTCTGCACAAACTAGTCAATACCTTGATACACTTTATAACAAAGGCATATGTTCAAGGTTATATATACCCATAAAAAATCTTAATATGTCGTCGTCAGAATTAGGTCATGGGACAAAGGATGCTTTAATAAGGAAAACAAGAGCAAACTACAAAGGATTTTAATTGTGTACGTTAGATACGGCATTTATAGTATAGAGTTTATCTTTTGACAAAGTATTAATAAAAGACCGATATCATGGAGACCAAGTGTTCGAGGAAGGTAAGCATCTCTAGCTTCATTGACAACACCCGTAATGTAAACTTATTGGGGTTCACGCTCCAAGAAATGACAACACTTTGAAATTTTCTTTTTTTAAACAATCTTAACGGACCTTATTATGTTGAAAATACGTATAACCCAACGCTGCTAAACAAGCTTAAACAACTGGGCATTCCATGTAAAAACAATACTTACATATAAGTGGCCACAACATATTTATGTGTACACAGAAGGTGATTATTTTTATTATAGTTTACTCGTTCAAAGGTACATACACATTTGATTTTAATTCAAGTGAAGTCACTGGCGGATGACGACAGTCGGGATCAGTGTTTTCAAAAGATTTACCTGTATCTCGAGGGTAAATCCTGAAAAGATGACACTCAAAATGCTTTGCAGGACACGTGGGATTCTAATGCACACCGAAATTTAACCCCGTGAATATGTACTGAATACGAAACCGCGAAATATTGACCCCGCGAATTTAAAGTGCTATTCTGTATGTCGGTGTGTATAATGTAAAAACTTAAAAGACAGATAACAATAAACAGACTGGTTTGTTGTTACATAAACTAACGGTTGAACAAATGTAAACTGATTTTCACACATTAAATTATGTAACGTGGTCATTCTTTTTCTTGTGGTAGTTATAAATTTGTTAATACATACTGTTTGTTCATAGGTTTTAAACAATTTATATTCGTAAACAACGATTCGCCTCATATAGGGAAATTCTTATATTTATTTTGTACAAACAGATATATGTTTCTTATCTGTTAAAACACCATGTTACATATGTAATACAACAAAGGACGATGAATGATGGATGGTGATATATGGTGGCACATTTCTGCCATCGACTTTCGACTTGCGACTTAACTCTGTCCACATAATTTTTAGATAGTGTCAACATGATCTGAAGAACAACATAATAAAAATAAAATATGTCGACATACTTTAAAAATTATTGCGACATATTATGAAAGCAAACCAAAAAAAGAGGAACAGACAAACCAAACCACATTAACAATAATGTCCTGTTAGTTGTTTACTTTCACAATTTAGAGACAAAAAACATAATCAAACAAGATTTGGTTTGATTTGTTTGTGTTTCACGTCCTATTGACAGCTATGGTCATCTAAGGGCGTGCCAGGTTTTTTGTGTTGGAGGAAAGCCGGAGTTTCCGGAGAAAAACCACCGACCAACGGCCAGTACCTGGTGACTGCCCCATGTAGGCCTCGAACCGGCGACCCAGTAATGGAAAGCTAGTGGTCGCAGAATGTCAGACGGCTTAACCACTTGGCCACCGCAAGTTCATTCATTCATTTTATTAACTTTAGGCCTTACGACCCATCAGTACAAATATTAATATGCATACATTACATTTACATCATATT
>JAULCA010440406.1:0-10748 GCA_032360845.1 Crassadoma gigantea | reverse complement strand
TCTTTATACTTTATAGATTTGTGACCACAACGGCATGGGCAATGCACCACCAACAGGAAATTTGAATCAGAGAAGGGTCCGTTTTGGAAACCGGCTCTTTCACAAGAGGTTCCACATGGTCCTTAGTTATGAATATCGTTTTCTAGGACTGATAAAAAAAATCAAGATGGCCACCAGGCAGCCATAAAATTTGAGTATTGAAGTTTGTTAGTGTTATTTCTTAGAATTAATAGGAGATGACTTTCTCAATTTGTACATGCAGTTTCCCTATGGTTTCCACTTACGCATTTTTGGGATAGTTGGAAACCTACGATAGCTGACAGGCGGTCGTATTGAATTGTGGACTACAATTTGTTGATTGTTCCTCTTGGTTCTTAGTTCGTATCAAAGTTTTGGACTGATCTGAAAACAAAGATGCAGACCGGCAGCCATCGTGATTATTATCGCTATTTCTTAGAATGAACTGGGTAAATATTCTCAAATTTGATATGTAGTTTCTCCTTAGTTGTGCACGTTGACTTTTGAGGTGGATCAAATGATATATTAAGATGGAAGACTGGCAAAGTGATCAAACAGAGAAGAGAAAAGAAGAGTGGAGATTGTACCATGATTTTCGCTAAGAACACTCTGGGATCTCTTATTTAACTCACCTGTCAAAAGGCTAATTATGAAGTGATATGGTTTTCGTCACTTATCCTTCAGCCGCCGCCATCTTTTTCTTTTAAATGACTTTTTTGTACATAACAGAATGGCACTGAATCATCAGATTTAGCTTGGTAGGATAAGGCCGAACAATGCTAGTGATTTAAAAATATCTCGACCATTCAAAGTCACAGGGGGTCAAATATTGAAAACAACTAGCGTTGAACAACTTCTTTTGAAGAATTGAAAGACCTTCAAACATGACAGTAAGCCGGTAGCTTCCTGGGATTAAGCGAAACAAAGGTGGGGTCAATATTTTGCCCCAACTTTGATAACTTTCATTCTTTTACCATATGTAGATACATAAAAATGACAACTGCATAAATGATAATTCATAATTTCTACTGATAACCGTACTGGACCTAAGTAATCATCCCTCTAGAGAACTACTTAAGGTTGAGATTGTGTTATAGACAAATATATGCAATAATATAAAAACAATGAAATAATCATTATTTTTAAACTACTTAACACTTAATTATACCCCCGAAACGAAGTTAGGCAGTGACTAGAAACAGCTTGTCTATCCATCTTTCCGTAGAAAAAAGTTTGTCCGGATAACTCTTTCTAACGTAAAGGACATATATTAACGCAATTTTTTCAGATAGTAACTTCCACCTGACGTTTTGTTTTTGTTTTTCATTCTGACCCTCATTCGGGCACTTAGTTATTCAAGTGTAGTTTGTTCAGGCAAAATGTAAACTTTGAGTAGTGGCATGGGATAGAAGATGGCATTCTTGAATGGGTAAAGAACTTCCTGAATATTCTCCTTTCAGTTCTTAAGGAGGCCCAAAGTCATATTTGTTTTCAAGTATGCGTCACTTGTTTCGCTACTTTAAAGCGTCTACACATACACAACCTTGATCAAATTGTTCATACAATGTATAAAATGATAAAAGCTTCAAATTAGATCATCAGATCATGTGGCCTAATGTGCCTGCTAAAAATCAAAATGACAATTATATTTCATAAAATTTGTTGTTATATGTTTGTGCAATAAAATATTACCTATGTCAATGTCTGCATCCTCCACATTTCACTGCCTCATCAGTATTTATGATATAACATTCCAGCCAACTGGAGGAGGTACTGCGGTGAGTTCCCCATCATCAACAGCAACATGTTCAAGCACCGGAAATACAGGATGTGCTGACACAGAAGCCAACAGCTACACCTGTGTCATTGTACCGAAACTTGAAACATCTCTTCCAGCGGGTACATACCACGTACAGTTTGAAGTCAATCTCGCTGGGCAGTATGAACCAATAGGACTGAACTCCACCATCACTGATACTGTGATAACAGTTGAAGGTAAGTTATGCTCACTGTATGTTGTCCTTTCCCCAGTTAAGTTTAGGTAGTGCAAAAAACAAAACATATTTAACAAAAAGTGCTCGTCCTGACAATTAAATAAAAAAAAATAAAACAAAAAAGTTCCTAAAATTGACATACAGTTGTGTGATGTTGTGGTGCTACAAGTTTTCTGAGTGTAGTATGTTAAAAGAAGACGGAAACAGTACAGTGTGATATTTGCATTCTGGTATTAAATGATATATTTGTTGCAACCAGATTTATAATGTTTCAAAGTTTTGTTCTTTTCAATTCGTTTCAATGATTTTGTAATTATGTAAGGGACTGACTTAAAATAAATAAAATCATCAGTAACATCTCCAAGAGAAAACAGCATAAGATCGAGAATCTATCAAATTGACATGTTATGGGGTCCTAAGAATAATTATCTCGCTAGCCATTTTTGTTCAAGCTGACATTTTAAATATTTTTATTGTTAAATCGTTCATATTTAGAAATGATATGTATATGTTTATATGGATAAAATCAAGTAAAATATAGATAAATGTGTTTTATCAAAGAAACAGTGTGTATCATTTAAAGACGATGCTTCACAGCCAATGCTATGTCAATGTACACTTGGGGATAAACATTGTGTATATAACAAAGTGTATATTATGATCATCAAAACAATTGAGATACATAACAGTGTCACTAATCAATGATATAATTTAGAATTCAAGTACCGGGGTATTTGTAAACGTTAAGAAGAAAATGGATCGCTATAGTTGGTATGTGCTTTAGAGATCAGTAGAGTTGATTTAGAATACATAATGGAAATCTTGCTTCAAAATCAAATTTTGTTTATATTTAGAAAAACTGCCAAAACTGTAAAAGTTATAAATTTAGAAAAAACGATTTTGTTTGAAATATGGTATGATGCCTAGGAACTTTTTTCTCGATATGCCTAAGGAATAACTAGCTGCTGCACAGGGTCACCGTATACTGTGGTGTCTCTGTACAAAACACCCTTGTGTAGCCTCAGCAGCCGCAATTCCCACATAAACCGACAAACTTCCTCGGTTTGTATTGCATTTTTTATCAGGTCGAACCCCCCTCTCTGACAAACTATCCTCCTCTTAAGATGTTTATCTAAGGATTGTTGTTCACCCAATCCACATCAGAGAGTTTTACGTTCCCAAATTCTAGGGTGTTGTTCTCCGGTTCTAGGGATGATGTATTTGAGAGTATCACATTTTCTGCTAAAGGTAACTCCTACCTAGTGGAAAAACCTGCGCGGGTAACTGCGCTCACTGCATTTGGTATTTAGATTATTATGTAGGGTTGTCATTAGTTAGCCGGTTAACCGGTTGTTCGGTCGAAAGACCACGAACCGGCTACCAAAATCCTTAACCGAGAAGTCGGACATTTTCTTACCCCTTTTGGGAGCCCCATGTTTCCCTAGCTTAGACCTACAAACTATCTGCATTTGTATAGATGCAACCAAAATCGGATAGTTTTGTAATAAAAACAGTGTTCAGGAATTACATGTTAGTGTTAATTTTGAACTCTTATTAAAATACTGAAAAGAGATGACGCCAACACCATCAATTTTTAAAAGGAAGCCAGATTACAAAGCTGAGAAATATCAACTGTCTGAGATAGAACGTGCGTTGACATGCGAGATGAAAAGATAACCTAGAGAGTACGCACTTGAATGAGCAAGCATGTATAAAAACGTTTGTCAAGCAAATTTTGATCTAAAGAATAATACATATTGTATGATTAAAACATAAGATTCACTTGATCATAACAAAAAGTATCGGATTTTATTTGCATCTGATTCGCAGCTAAATCATTCCAGAACATAAATAATTCAAAACATATTCACTGGAGTTTAGAAAGCTAGTAACGTTCAACAAGATAACACACAGTACGACAGGTATTACAAAATATAAGTAAAATGCGTTTAACTTTCCGCAACACCTTTTATAGTCTCAGTAATTTTTGAACACTGGTTTGTTTATATGTCTCTTCCACGATCCTGTTGTGGTCTATTTATTTAGATTTAAGTTACTTTATTTTATTTTATACCAACTAATTTAGTCACTTGCCTCGGAATATCTGTAATGCTTGCTGTGGTATCATACGTTAGTAGTGTATCAACTATTTTTACATTTGTATGTACCACCTGCAAGGTCTACCTTACTTAAAATCTAAACTTACATATTGCCGCTTCTATTTACACGTTCGGCGAATCCGATATTTTTAATCTAGTCTAGCACTGATTTTATCTCGCAAAATGTACAATGTATGTGGATGGGGATCTCTCTGTCACTGAGTTTTTCTTTCCCTCTTTTCACAAGAGGGATTTTGACCTCTTTGGCCCCGGTCTTAATCTTTTTTTAAGTGAAAACAAGATAATTACTACAGGCGTCTCTCCTGTTATTATTAGTTATATAGTCAGTTACTGACCCTATACAGAACCATAGAGGGTCAGTAAGATTTATAGGGGGCGAGGTCGGTGAGCATTGTATCATTTTTAGAATATTTTTAGAATATTCAGATACCCGTATCTGTTGTTTTAGTTTTGAAGCGGTGAGCAATAGGCGGCAATATTGCCCTATAATGGAATCCTACTGACCCTCTAAAGAAAATTAGAGGGTCACAATGTATAGTCCCGCCCTGTAATCGTCGCATAATATTGTCCCATTATGTTATGGCCACAATGTATAGTCCCGCGCTGTAATCGTCACATACATGTACATGTAGTACAGTCCCGCCCTGTAATGGTCACAATGTTTAATCTCGTCCTGTAATCGTCACAATGTATATTCCCGCCCTCTAATTGTCACAATTTATAGTCCTGCCATGTAATGATCACTATGTATTGCCCCGTCATGTAATGCTTACATAGAACAGTCCCGTTCTGTAATGCTCACAATGTAAAGTCCTGTCCTGTCATCGTCACATAATATAGTCCCGTTCTTCAATGGTCACAATGTATATTTCCGCCCTGTAATGGTCACAATGTATAGTCTTGTCCTGTAATGGTCACAATGTATAGTCCTGTCCTGTAATCGTCACAATGTATAGTCCCGTCCTGTCATCGTCACAATGTATAGTCTTGTCCTGTAATGGTCACAATGTATAGTCCCGCCCTGTAATGGTCACAATGCTTAGTCCCGTCCTGTTATCGTCACAATATATATTCCCGTCCTGTAATGGTCACACTGTATAGTCCCGCCCTGTAATGGTAACTATGTATTGTCCCGTCCTGTAATGCTCACATAGTACAGTCCCGTTCTGTAAAGGTGACAATGTATAGTTCCACCCTGTAATGGTCACAATGTATAGTCCTGTCCTGTAATGGTCACAATGTATAGTCCCGCCCTGCAATCATCACACAATACAGTCCCGCACTGATATGGTCATAATGTATTGTTCCATCCTGTAATGGTCACAATGTATAGTCATGTCCTTTTTATTATTCATAATGTATAGTCCCGCCCTGTAATCGTCACATATTAAAGTCCCGCCCTGTAATGGTCACAATATATACTCCCGTCATGTAATGGTCACGATGTATAGCCCCGCCCTGTTATTGTCGCATAGAAGAGTCCCATCCTGTAATGGTTACAATGTATAGTCCGGTCCTGTTATTGCACAATATATAGTCCTGTCCTGTAATGGTCACAATGAATAGTCCCACCCTGCAATCGTCACACAATACAGTTCCGCCCTGTAATGGTCACTTTGTATTGTCCCGTCCTGTAATGCTCTCATAGTTGAGTCCTCTTCTGTAATAGTCACAGTGTATAGTTCCGCCCTGTTATGGTCACCATGTATATATTCCTGTCCTGTAATGGGCACAATGTCTAGTCCCGCCCTGTGATTGTCACATAGTACAGTCCCGCCCGCCCTGTAATGGTCACAATGTATTATCCCACCCTGTTATCGTCACATAGTACAGTCACATCCTGTAATGGTCACAATGTATAGTCCCGTCATGTAATGGTCATAATGTATAGTCCCGCCATGTAATCGTCAAACTGTATTTTCCCGCCTTGTTATCGTCGCAAAGTCCAGTCCCGTCCTGTAATGGTCACAATGTATACTAGTAGTCCCGCATTGTTATTGTCACATAGTACAGTCCCTTCTTGTAATGGTCACGCTGTACAGTCTCGCCCGGTAATGATCACATTGTAACGAATAACTGTCCAACTTTACTTTGCTTTACTTTGAAAAGTAACAGAAATATGTATATATGTTATTGATGTCGTTCATATGCACGTACTTTTCTTAAAAAAAACAGTGATCGTGTCATAGGACCCGCATTTTCGCGAATACTTCTTATCAGCGCTACGTTTAGACACAACGTGTAAGCATCGAGGTAAGTAACACTTATTAAGGTTCAACAAGCCCCATGAAAGATGCTGTAGGCACCTAAAATCTCAACCCACTGATAAGTCATGTTCAAAGACCTCAATTTAAAATCGGAACTTATATACGTTATTTGTATATATTGAACTTGTATATTGGCTACACAAAAACTACATAGCCAGATTAACTTAACAAAAAAAATTAAGGCTGACGTCTTCATGAAAATAGCTCACCATATTTATAACATGTCAATCCCTTTTGCAATCCAAATGAGTGCTACGAAATGACCGCTAATTTAAAGTTTATTTATATACCTATGTCATGCGGAACTTTATTTCTCTTGTACTAGCTGTTAAGAGGAGTTTCGACATCAAATAAAGATGGATTTTGGCATTCGATACCACTAAAATCATAGTAAAATCCTCTTGTAAAACATTTTAGCAATACAATAATAAAAAAACAAAGTTTAAGTAACCGTGATCGGTAAATGAACATTATTTGATGTGCGATTTGATACAATTATGTGATTATATCAAGGCGCTAAACATGTTATAAACATTGAAGCTGAAAAGTTCTATAATGTTTATAATAAGTCCAGCTCTTTTAAAAAAATATTGAATGTTAAGAAAGGACATTTTATATGAACTAGTGTTAAACGTCAAATGTGTATTTGTTTTACACATATATTTTTTCCATTAGTGCTTATTTAACTCTACACTTACATAAACCATTGAATCGTTAACAATTATTGTTAAATTTGTACCGGGTTTAACTTTTATCTTACAACAAGTATCATGAAAGGAAAACCGATAAATAATACTGACTCAAATGCAGAAGCTACAATTTTGTTGTTGAATTTGTTTGTTTGCTATACTTGTTGTATAAGCTTAAAACGATTAATTGGCATTTTTTCTTTAAACTGATGGACAAAACCGGAAAGTGCTCAAGTGCATACTTATAAAAATTCCCTATCCCAATATAATTTATTACGAAACGTGGTCCAATATATCCGAATCTGTTCAAATACTTGCCTGTCAGCGGATAAGTGAATTACAACCACTGACTTGAGTACCTCATTACATCTGCCTACAAAAATAATGCATTATTGTTTAAATAATGTGATGATATATTTTCATTTGAATAGCTCGTATTTTACAGGCTTAAGAAAAAATACACAGTTGACAGGTTAGCTTTGTATTTTAAGGATTGCTTCTACCTCGAAAGCCGGATGGAAAATGAAGCGCAGCGTCATCACTTGCTTTTGAAGATTGAAACCAAATTCGCTGTAAAAGGTCACTGGGCAAGGTAACCATTCATTGAATCAATGATTTTATTTCACAGGGGCAGAGCAACGAGGCGCATCAGTAGAAGAAGCAGGACTCGACTTGTCATAAAATTAAGTTCGAATGATCACTGGTACAAACATTTTTTTCAAGATAAATAAAGTGTTTGGCAAACCGGCAAGAAGATAAACTAACACATAAATTGTAAATCATTTTGGTATCAACGCATCACTCGGAGCAAAAACACCGGTAGATAATTACATCGATGTTACCCATGGGTGAAGCCGAAATGCGAAATAAATGCAAACCATATAAACTGGAAATGATTAGATAAATACTACAATTCTACCTAGCTTTAGGTAATATGATGGTAATATGCATGATCCCCTACCTGTAATATACAGACATAAACATCACTTTTGGAGTATATTAGTTGTACGTGCCATCGGAACAGGCATGTCCTCTGGTAAAACCTGGTCATATCTTTGAAATGATGTAGCTCAGCACCTTATGAACATACACTCCCATTATCTGTATGATTATGTATATATACGAAAAAGCGAATCTGCCGACATAGCCGACATAGATCCTGACAGCATTTACAATAGTTGCAGGGAAGTAGGGGGTAATTAATGAAGGAACTTAAACTGAACATCTGTTATTAGATTTGTTATACGTCAGAGTGAAGATAGATATGTTAGATATTAACGAGATAACTTTGGGGCTAGATATGGCAGGCGGACACCTATACCTGCACATAACCGTACGGGGGAAACTGATAGTAAGTATATCCTACACAATGCAAAATGATATAAGAAATGTTACCAGGTGAAGAATTAATATGTCCTTTTAAAAATCAAAACAATGAGTTTTGTGTTAATGCATATTTCGTCATACAGTAATAGTTGCCATGCCTCAATAAGCAAGTGCAAAATGGTGAACATGAACGGTACATGTCGTTTATAATATATCAAAAATTTCTTCACAAATATAACAAGTAAATAAAATGATAGAATATGTATCAGTCTTAATAAGGCGTTATGAACAATAATCGCAACATAAAATATTCATTGTGAAGTTAGCGATCAGTGCACAAAGTCTTTGAAATGTATATGAAATATGAAGTAAAACTGGATTCGGTAGTTCTCTTACATGTAGATCTTTAAAAAGCTTAATTGACCGAAATAACAAGATAGTTTTACCCGATTTTACATTATCACTTCGAAACATGTCTAAAGAATAGTAATGCATATATGTTTAAATATCTCTAATTCGATAACCCGACTGGAGTATAAAACCATATATCACATCTTAGTTGTAAAACATGTCTACTTATATTTCGTCTATTACGACACAAACGCCCTAGACAAACACAGCGGGACGATAAGCCCTCTTCAAATACTTCCTTGTCGTCGGATAACAGAATGACACTCTTTAACTCGAGTACCTACTTAGTGCTGACCTCGACAACAAAACATTGAAGTGATAATGTGATGATATATTTACTAAATGTAAAGCATGTATTTTATCATATATTCATTGTTATGTTAGCAAACAGTGCATAATCTTTGAAATGCAGATGAAATATGGAGTAAAACTGTTCTTGGTAATTCTGTGGGTCTAAAGAAAGTAAAGCAACCATTAAGTGGCCGAAAAAAGCAAGATATAACCCAAATTTATGTTATCACTTCGTAACAGGTCTGTTGAAAAGTAATGAATTAAGAAAAGTTAAGATATCTCCGAATATTAACCCGACTAGAGTATAAAACCATATATCACATCTTAGTTGTAAAACATGTCTACTTATATTTCGTCTATTACGACACAAACGCCCTAGACAAACACAGCGGGACGATAAGCCCTCTTCAAATACTTCCTTGTCGTCGGATAACAGAATGACACTCTTTAACTCGAGTACCTACTTAGTGCTGACCTCGACAACAAAACATTGAAGTGATAATGTGATGATATATTTTCTAATTGTAAAGCTTGTATTTCACCAGATGGAGAAAAAATATAGTCAGTTGCTTTAAACGAAGAGAATATTTCGTTCTCGCAACAAATACTTTTTTGAATTTTTGAGTAAATTATAGACGCTGATGATATGAAAATTACACATTTTATTTTGATTATTGACGTTGACATATAAATTAAAATGTACTGATGAACAATATGATTTTATCGTTAGGCTCCTAGGAAATACAGTGGAATACAAATACAATGAATGGTGTTTCATATCCCACGTCGTTCAGCCCACTTTACATATCGACAAGAGGAGTATCACCAAAACGTATGTAACAACTCTAGTATAAAATGACATGAACTTGTATATGTGTATTGTGAACTTATTTCAGTCAGAAATCTTTAAATTTTGGTCCTAGCACTTCTTCATTTGTTGCTCCCGATACTGTCATGTATGTAAGGCACAGCAGTTTGGTGTTACAGACGTAAACATCTACTGTAACGTCGATACATCAAAACACATTGATACATTTATCTCACTGTCGGAATTCTTTTTTAAACGGCGACGTAAACGATTAAGAATGTCATTGGTAATAATGCACCCCTTGTGGTCTGAAAACGGTCAACAATCGATCGTGCGGTTCTATATTAAAGCCATGTCATCCTTACGCAATTACGATATGTTATCAAAGTTGGTGTCAGCCTTGTTGTAAGACAACATCAGAGCAATCAATCCTAGGAGTATCGGGCGTTACTTGCCCAAGACAAGTTCCAAGTATTTGATTGGCTTTTTGACCCAGGATACATCTGAAAGCTTTTGTAGGTTTCAGTGATACACTGTCTATGTTTGTTTGTGTCCAGGAATAAATTTTATACAACAGTAGTTTTCTTCAGGTATTTGCATAACGTTGCGATCCTAAAAATCAACATAATTAAACAAAATTAGCATTCTCAGAAATCCAGAGTAATCACGTAACTTGTAAAATATATATATGAACATTAATCAAGTAATACATGATATGCATTTGGATTTGTTAGATTAGCGTTTCAAACTTAGTTGTTCCAGTTGTCCGTTTGAATTAAAACATCCTACCTTCGTCAACTTGCAGTTGTTCGTATTCGTGTGCA
>JAULCA010440395.1:0-10749 GCA_032360845.1 Crassadoma gigantea | reverse complement strand
AACGTGTGTCACCCTGATAAATGCACCAGAGGCATCACCTACTGGACATAATGACGGATGGCATTGCACAATATTTCTTTTCATCACGCTTGAACTTATGAGATTGGTTTCAGCGTTTTCTTACACCGAAGATTATTTACTCATTTTAAGTATCCAAATATGAAAGTATCACGCTGTATATTATTTTGAGCAATTGGCAAAACAAATTTCAATACATCTCGTTCCAATAACAGCAACAACTTTGCTTAAAAGCAAATTATAATTGCATTTCAATTTTTTTAAAGAAATAAAGATTGTCTAAGATATGATATTTTAAGTATTTCTTTGTGAAACTCATATTCTTGGAAATGGTTTTGATTGATGTTTCGTTAAATGCTCCTAATGACTGCTTGATTAAATTAAAACTAATTGGATCATATTTGACTTATCAAAAATGTCGCATGTGTTAAATCACGTTGCTGTATGTGATGAGCTGCGATTTTATATCATTTAATATGTATCCATTATATTAACATAACTAACCTAATAACTTATTTGTCACTGCTGTGATGCTTGACTATATATTTTAAGATATCAGTTACAAATAAAGATTCATTTGAAAATAGGTGTATCTTTTGATTTTCTTTTTATCATATTAACGGTTCATCCTATCACCTAAATCAAACTGTCTTGAATAAAATTTCATAAAACTAAGTAATTTGAATTCAGTGTAATAACATGTTTGCAAATATACTTCCTCAGTATTGGTGACACACAGAGGATATCAAACTCAACACAAGGCAGTTGAGATCAGGAGAAAAGGTATATGCCCTGCCAACTGTTTTGTGCAGCTAAGCGCCGCAAAGGCGATATATAAATACTATTTCATTCATAGTTATTAACAAAATCCCTATTGTAGAAGTTATTTATGTAACTAAACGTTCAGAGTTTGTATCAACACCAGTAAATACCACGCATTTATTATCATTTCTTGTTTGTGACTAACCGGATAAGAATCCGCTCGTTGCACGTTATCAACATATCAATTTCCGGCCTGAACGTACGTATAGGAGTTAAACAATGTACTTAAGTGTCTGGATTTCGCATGGACAGTAATGATTGATTGGATTCAAATGTCAGTACAGTGCAATCGATCGAGGTTGCGTGTGCATAGCTTGTAATTCATCACTAAGGTATCAATAAGCAGCAACCCTGTTGCAGCAATACAGTATGTTTATGTTAATTATTGCTTTCAGAAAAAACAGAAACAATTATATTTATGATTTAAATCAACCTTAGTTTTTCGACATCACCATGACAACGGCATGGAACTATTAATACAGTTTTCACTATACATTTAATGGTAAAACGGTCATGCTAATCAACAAACAGGATATCCTAATGATGAAGGGAAAATAAAGAAAAGGAAGAATCTACAATGTTGAAATATTGTCTATCCTGTACATGAACTCTTACATATGTAATTCTAGTAAGAACACATTATAATTAATATCGTTATGACATGTGTAAAACCTACAAAACACGAACAACCTTGATGATCACATACATTACCACTCTTCCTCGCAAAGCATATATGAAATATCAGTTTTAGATTTTGTCAATCCTACAAATAATATCTAATGAGAATGTCAAATAATTAGAAATATATTATAGTTCGTAAATACCATTAGAACAGATAATTAGAATGACCTCCTTTGTCTAGATGGACCGTTGATACTGCACTTATGATGAACTTTGTTAGTATTAATATACCTTTTAGTTTTTATTCTGAGGCAAACCAGTTCTCCTACAAAATTCTAAAATTTGCAGATAATGGGGTTTTAACGCATTCGCCCCTCTGGTACGATAATTCAGAGTATTTTGAACATATTGACCCGTAGAATATTGTAACTGATGAGTCAAAGAAGGACGAATAAGCTGTATGATGCCAATTCTTTTATTTGCAGTGTCGTACGTTCCTCTTTCGAGATACAAAAGGTAGACTATGCTATAGGATGGTTAAGTCTCACCGCTTTTTGCTGTTACCTTGATTGGTATACCTACCCCTCTTGCGTAGTGGCACGGTTTACAAATCACGCACTTATACAATATAGAATATTCATCAATTCGGGATTTTTACGCACAACTCTAAAACAATTAAATGAAAACTATGTTCAAAAGGATTGTCATCTAACTTGAAATTAACCACTTAGCAGTAATAGTCGTATTATAGCACATTGTAAAAGTATGAGTCTTCCGAGACTGTGTATGTTGACTAAATTATAATTTAACAAGAGACGCGGTGGAAATTGATCCACCGCATAGCGTGAGTTCTGAAGTATACTGTGTTTGTTGTAAAAAAAACCATTGATAACTCAATCGTAAAACTTGATTCTTATCATGTTTATATTTAAACGACTATTTTGTTAAATCGAGTTCCTTCTTGTCGGAGTAACGGTTAAGCTAAGAGTCGATTCTTAAAGTTGCACGCTTAAAAAAAAAGTTTTCTCTTATCGTTTCACTAATGAATCATTGTGGTCAAAATATATTTAGAAAATTAATACAATACATATATAACTGAGCGTCAACATAAAACGACAAACGTACCAATATGTCAAGGGATTAGGCTATCATTAACAAGCAATGATGTATGCCTACTTCCCTTGTTCTATATAGCTCTCTGACCCTGTGAAACCGCACGTGTATAATTTATCATAACATTTACACATAAACCGATGCATTAAAATTGTTTTATTGTGTTCGAACAGTGTCATTTAATTATTTAAGCAATACGAAACGTATACATGTGTATTTTGCATTTTTTTCAAAATATGTTAGTGACATTAATTTTACATATTAATTTTGATGACTGATAACATCTAAATAAGATATTATTCGGAATGCAGTGAATACTTCCGATTTGTAAAGTAAGTAAATCTAGGGGGGTTAATCCTCTTCCTAAAATTAAACAAAAGCAAAAACGAATAAGTAGATTAATTTCCAATGAACGCAATATGACTAGCAAAATCCTTCATTAAGCCGACAATTACTTTCCCATATAGTTCCGTATGTGAAATGTAAATGTGCATTAATTATAATTAGAATCTCTCATAAAACAGTGCATTAATCATACTTCATTCGTATCGACCTTGTATTACGTTTCATTTCCCTCAAGCATGACCGTGCTCGCTTTTGTTTCTTAAATTCTCATTAAACACGTTATCGGTTTATCCATGGTGTGAAAATTGCTCCGTTCAATATGACGCTCATACGTTAAATATACGAGGAGTAACTGACGAAAAGAGAAGCAGCATTGATTTTACTAAAGCGTACAAAGGTCAAGGTTCATGCTGCGATAAGGGGAATATACATTTTAAATACTACGATTACCCGGCTCAATAGTTCATGTGTGGTTTGTTTAGAATAACATACATGCAGTTTATCGTGTTTCTAAGGCAATATGCCAATACATCTGATATAAAAACGGATGTGATGAGAACTAAATCTTGGAGTTGCGGGTAAGGTTCCAACTAACAGGTATTTAATGCGAATTGATAAGTCATTTGTATAAACAACTGTCTTGTGTTTTACAACATTTTGTGATAACTGGTTAACAAATATAAAGACAAAAACAAATCTCGTTCAAGTATCATAATGTTAAAATATAGCATATCTTGGGTTTGTAAGTCTCTCCAGAAACAATAAATAAATAAAAAAAATAAAAAAAATTGATAAATAAGTAAAAAAAAGTTAAAAATCAGCCTCAATTTATGCAAGACATCGATACGATTAAATATAACGTTTATTTGTTTAAATTGTGTATTTTTCAGGCTAACATGAAGTGGAGTGTCATTATTGTTTTCGTAGTCCTGATATCCGTTACATGTGAGTATACATGTTTTATTTCATTAATTCTCCATTCTCCGTTTATTTCTAGAGTAAGTCACATACAAAAACACCCACACGCACTACTGGCTCATATAAGCTTAAACGAGGAAAAGGATTTCAAATTATTTATTTTTTCTGGAAAAAGCATTAATTAAACTTCGCTTTATGTATCTATGATTCATGCTTCATCTTTTTCCTAATTCCATTCCTTGCTTTAAGTCAAAATTACAACATAATATGAGACGGCAAAGCATATGAAGAGGATAGCTTTTGTTCATCTTTAATATTTACTTTTATTTAAGTCGACGAACCAAGGTATAGCAAAAAAATAAAGCTCTAATGAGATTTTAAGACCAACTTAAAAATTGTGGGGACCAGTTCGGCCCCTTTTAATTAGAGCCATGACTCGAACTTGCACAAGCCTAATTTCCTGTAGATGTCCACTCAACTACCCTGTTAAGATCCCTCATTTATAATCATAAGCTCAAGACCAAAACCATGAGGGGTAATCGAACTTGTCCGGCCTCCCGTATGTAGAATGTTTGTATCATAGATAAGTGGTTAAATGTATTTACAATGTTAATTTGAATCAATGACGCCATTTCCCTTCCGTCAAAACTAGAGTAGATATACTTTCTTGTGCGTAACGTATATACTACATGTAGGTGGGGTGGCGCTGTCTAGATAACGTACTCGTCTCCTCCAAGATGACCGGTACACGATCCCTGTCAGAACGCTCGTCTTCACAAAGATGGCAGGGATTTGATCCATGTCACCTGCAAACAACGGGAGGTTTCCCCGGATACTCCGCTTTCATCCCACATTTAGAATTTAACCCACTGCGTGCTTCCGTTAGAGCACAAAAATAATGAGAGAGATAAATGATGTATAAATTAATTTTGTACAGATTAAAACAAGGCGTTAGCTCTGTAAATAATTTCGTTCAAATTCCCACCAAATTGTTATCAAAAGCTGATGTAATATTAACATAAGCTGGTTGATGACGAAAGAAAATCTTCAGCAAATACCCCATTCTTGAAGAGTGCAATTGCCGTGAGCTTTGGCCCAATCTAATGGGTCATTTACATAGCGGGTAGTAAAGGGACTCGTATTGCTGGGCCACCTGACCTAACACTGACATCATGAAGACGGTCAATTGAATTAAAATTTGACATTAAGTCTATATTGAGTTCATACAAAAACAACATCCGGTAATCGATAGAAATTGAAAGTATGTAATGAACAGCAGGATAAAGGTAATTATATATCTTTTAACATTTTATTTTATTTACTTTTTGTATTTTGATTATAAATTTTGTAATACAATACAATTGAATAAATGTCGCTTTATCCAAATGCAGCTGAGAAATAAGCGCCGAATTGAACCCTGAGCTTCTGACTGTTCATGGGTTTATCACCTTAAAGTGGACGATACTTTTTCAATGTTTACGAAAGATGATCATCAGATTCATCAGTGTTCGTCAATATGCACAGCTCCGCATGATATACACTATTTTCATGTCAAATATCATTGCATGTATATAATCAATATACATTAGTCATCATCTGTGTAAGCGCACACACCACAATGGTATATGCAAGTATATAGATAAATATAAAGACTATAGTTTTAAACATACATTACTTTTTCGGCATATACGTACATATGTATACAATTAAATTATGCTGATACCAAGGCTTTAACAATAGCATTAATCTTCTCATTTGTGGTACATATGTACATAACATTCGTAATATATTAGACAAGGAGATTCAATTAGCATATGAGTAACGTACATGTTCCTATGTTTGCCTTCTATAAATAGCAATCACCTGAGACAGCAAACTCCCTTTACACAAGCTCATAGCTGAAGTAGCTTTCTGATAGACAGAGAAATGTCAGGCATGTTGTTGTATATCTAAAACCAAGGATGATTAAGTTTAGTTTTCGTTTTATTATTCTAAATTTTACGTTAACTGTTAATGTTTTTTACGACAATTTATTGCAAATTGACCCATAAGGAGGAAGTTATTTTTTACATTTAGAAATAACTACGATTGAAATATAGGTCAGAGATGTAACAGATGGTGCAGCAGATCTTTTTGCCGCTGTTTTGTCAATAGTAAACAGAACAACACTTTCCCAAATAAGTTATATTCTGCATTTGGTTCTTACAAACTGCAGCGGGTAACAGCAGATGTATTTTGTTTCCATCCCAGATCTACGAAGGTGACATATAATGACGTGCTTCTGCAAGTGTGGCTGCAAATGTTATTTAGAGAAATAAACTTGTATTTAAATCACCATGTATTAATTGCATCGCCTGTGATTTTAATATTAATGATAAAAATTATGAAAACAAATTAAGGAGTTTTCCATCCTCATGGTGATCGTATGTGTATTCGTTTCGACCTTTGAGTATACTTTGACGTTTTCTACGGTGAAAGTCATACACTTAGACACATCATAATGTTATATGACTGTTTAACTCTACATTCATAAAAGATTAAACTTTGGATCTTACAGACGGAACCAAATACTGCGAACTGAGGCAGGGAGAAAATGATAAATGTGGAAACAACGGCAAATGTACTAAGCCAGAGTGTGCACCAGCACCAGCAAAAACAACAGCAGCACCATCAGCAACAAAAGCAACAGCAGCACCATCAACAGCAAAAACAACAGCAGCACCACCAACAGCAAAAGCAGCTACAGCAACAGCAGGTGTGTATAACGTCAAACGTTTACTTTTGTCCTTATGGTTCACTGTACTATTTTTGTAATATATTGCCGATGCAAGATTTTTATTTGTGCAATGAATGTATACATACATTGCACTCATTATCCTGTAAAGTAAAAACATCAGACACACGTTGATATGTAAAGCATGAGTGCTTTAATTATCAATCTTCAGATGATTTACACAAAGTTATACACAAAGATACAAAGTGTGACGTCATTAATAAAGTGTACAGTTTATGAATGAACTGACTTTGATAGGACTAACTTAATGATTGAACCATAAATGAATAGGCTATTTTGATGATAAAACTTAAATTGATTAGACTTTTAGAATTATATTGATCACTCTCTCAAAATATCTTTGCAATATCGTTATATATTATATTAATAGCGTCATTACTTGAACTTATGTGTAGCATTGTGGAAAAAGTCTTAAGATCGATAAGGAAAGTGAAAATGCTTTAAGGATCTACATATTTCTGACTTGCTTTACTTTCCATATATGTATATATATATGCAATACCGATTCTACTGATCTATATGCAAAACCTACAGATTCTCATAATCATCTAAACGTTTACTCAAACCATTTTAAACATGTTAAAGTAAATATTTCTTTCAATTTAGCATCACGTTTCGTAAATTTGTGCATTCGCCCCAAATAGAATGTTTTTAATAACTGATACTGTAGCAATAGCTCTCATAGTAAAACTTAATCCTAAACCATACTCTTTTCATTTAGGTCATCATGATGTATTTCTATTGCTATGCTTATGACGTCATAATATCTGCTTCAAATAGATAACCTGAAGAATATCCTTGATAGGATAAAAATACTTAAGATGTCTTGTTAAGATTGTTTGCTTTTCTATATTATTTCGTCATCCGTAATGATAAACTAGCTCCTGTTACAATATACGTATATAAATACATGTATAAATATGGTCGATAGTAGAAAAATTACAATCATAGTGACGTCACAAACAATACAGACAAAGACACATCTACAGACAATATATTGTAAAAATCATGATACATTCAAGCTTGGTTTGTATACGGGTGTATGCGTTGGTCAGCGTTCCTCATGCCTTTTTAATTTATACATGTTTTCAAAAACAGAAATGTTATTTCTTATGGTGTTTTTGCTCACTTTGAAAACAGCAAATTGTATTTGTGATTTAACTTTCCCCTTTTGGTATACCAAAATATTCCTTTACGGGCAAACTCTAACCTTATGTTGACGCATGTAATACAATCGGACATATTTGATTAAATCAAGGTGAAAATTCGACTATAGCGTGGCAAAAAAATCGGAGGGTTTTAGACACTAATCCGGTAGTTATTTGTTTAAAAAAAATAGATTAAAATATTACTTAAATTAAATTATCGTTCAGCTACACAGACTTTTAATTTGTGCTCGATCATATACCCAAATTGTGCAAATGAACTGACTTGCTAGGTGAAGATATTTCAAGGCAGGTTTTCACTGGAGTTTCGTTACTCTTGCGTGTAAGTGAATGTGTTTCCTATAAATGTCATTATCAGTTCTTGAGCCCGCTCCGCGTTCATTATCTTTCTATACTTTCACCACTCTCAAGAGACTATTTCCGGATGGCCTATTAAATGCCATTTACTGTGTCATGTTAAGTGTTACCATTTAACGTTTCAAAACAGACATGGGAGCTACAGAATAAAGTACACTCCTATTGATGTACTAGGAGAATATTTGTATGAACTATGCCTGTTTGTTGTGTTATCCATTTTTTCAAATATTTTCTCGTATAAAATTTGTTGAAATGAATATCATTTTACTAAGCTCTTTTCACCAAGTTCTCCGATATTCTGCAATATATACCATATATGTCAAATTAGCAATTCAAGATAAAATGAGGTCAGTTCTTATAAATAAAACACAAACTAGAAACTTGAACATGCGATGGGTTTTTTTTTTAACAGATATACAGAAAAACATGGGTTGGATATGTCATCAAATTAAAATATTACATTATGTTCTGACATAATGTATATGTTTATATATAAAATGTTGCTATTTCATCGGATCACAAGCTCATGGGATTTGGCTATCCCGGGGTTGCAAGTTCGAACCCGAGTTTGTAGACTCAATGTAAATGGACAAAATAACCTTCATACTTTCGCCTAACATACACATGTATTTTCAATAATGTTGCTCTTTTACATCGACTAAAGACCAGATTTCTTACACAAAAAAATATGAAACATTTTTATTATCATTTTTTTTTTTTAAACCTGATATTATCTCCTTTTTGATTGTGTAAAAGAAATTATATATTCTATACGTAACTACATGTATACGCATCGTGTAATCTACAACAGAATCTCGAAACAAAGATGCCTCACAGAAATCTTTATAACATGCGCCGTCTTACGTCATCACACTACTTATATTTAGCCTGAAAATTCAGAGTTGGCTTTTTCGTATTTTTTTTGCGGTTATAATCGATTACATGTATGACGTCATATTGATTGATTGCGTTGTACGCAAGTTTAATCTGTGTCTACTGGGTTTGGTCCCAATGGTAAGAAATCAGCCAGGAACTTGGAGCTTTGTCATATTTTGTTTTAAATGTAAAAAGGAAAAGAAACAATAACTGAAACCGTATATTGTTAAATCGTGATTGGCTTGCCAGGTCTATAGGATTTCATGGTAGGTTTTGACTGGAGTATTGTTTATGTGACATATCACTGTCACCAATAAAGCTTACTTCGTGAGCCCGAGAAGAAGCGAAGGAAATGTACATTTAATACGTATTTGATATTAACGCATGCAAATATACAATGAACACTGTATATTGGTTGATTTCAATATTTTTAAAAAAGAGCCAACCTTTCATAATTCCAGGTACTCGTCGAAAACGCAGAGGAGCAGGTAAGACATTTTAACATTCGAAATCCTCCACAAATGGTCATCTGTATCATTATGGCTACCTTTCATTGCAATCGACGTTATATTTTTAAACAAATTATGCATTAATATTAAAAAAAAGCTGATGACAAAATTGAAATTCGGATCGGAGAAAAATAAAAATTGGTTAGATTATAATACAGGAGCATTGCGTCTCTCGATTTGCATTTTTGAATCAAGAAATAATACTGCTAAACTTGGAAAATATATTAACATGTTACTCATTTTGTCTCTCGAACTGCAGAAATAATACTGGTAATACATCTCGTGTAAGCATCATATTTTTTTTGAAAATATACTGTGATTGAGATTGCACCAGTTGTAAGCTAAAATGTACCGCGTCTTCGTTTGTATAAAAAAATATATAAAATCCATGGTTGTTTAAACTTTAAAAAAGTGCCGAGAAAAAACCTGCTTATTTTGAAAAGTAGCTTATATTACGACGGAAACAAATGCACGGAGAAAACAATGACACAATTAAGACTATTAATATTTAAAACAATTGGAAATTAGTTAGACTCTCAGAATACAGTGAATTGTTTAAATGTGATGACTTTCTACTGTCAGATAAGGTTAATAAATAAAACGTCACAGCAATAGGGCATATATATTTATAAGAAATACGTCAAAGAATAACGGACGCCTTAATGTTCAAAATGTTATATTTGATATCGAATATGATTTATGTTAAGTTAGAGATCATATCATATTCAGGGAAAAGTGTCCTCAAAACTGCACGAAAGGAAAGAGGATTCCGATTTCCTGGTCGTGAACTTTCCGTGTCTTGTTAGATACATCCTTGTTCCAAAACTAATGGAGTTTACATGTCGCAGTCGACTCAGTTATCATGATTTGCTCGTAATATTGTGATTTCTGTGATAAATTTACGAAAGATAAATGTTGATGAGTATATTTGACAAATTTGACAGATACCATCAACGAAGTAGAAAATGCGTACTCTTCCGGAATACCTAATTCTCACTTTCCGTTTAGGAGTTTTTTTTAAAGTTGTACCATGTAAATATTTTTCTGTTTCATATTTGACCCAATCACATTATTTTGAGTACAAATTACTGTTTTGTTTCCATTTCGGAATCCCCTTGTTCATCTAAAGCCGCGATAGATTAAGTTACCCTTGGTAATTTATCAAATTAAAACCAACTCTTACACAGTAGCTATTTTAAAAACAACATCG
>JAULCA010440373.1:0-10750 GCA_032360845.1 Crassadoma gigantea | reverse complement strand
GGCTGACGTCAGCCGCGTGCTGAGACCCGTGGTGTGATTGGTTTAGCGAAAACAATGCTTCACTTCCAACCAATCACACCAAGGGTTTAGCACACGGCTGACGTCAGCCTCATAATTGCAGCCTGACTGCGAAAAACTTTGAAACTCTGAAATGCCGCGTGTTTTGGGGGGAAACGGAGATTATGGCCAAGGAAGGAGAATACATCTGGCGTGCATATAGAAGGTTTCAGAAAGAGAAATTATCCATCTTTCCATCGGTACCAAGCATTGACTTTTGAGGCAAGAAAGTTATGTGGGGTTGATTTTTCGATATCCAGTTCTTTCCACCCTTCTCATCTCTATGATCATTGGGGGTGGGGTTTTTACCGAAAATCGATTTAACCCCCCCCCCCCCCCAATGTGTAAAATTGCTTTAAAACCCTTAGTTTAGATCAAAATGTAGCTGTAACAAGTTCTCAGGCCCCTGTGGTTTTTTCAGCTTATAATGTGTTTATTTTCTTTATTTCAGAGAAAATGTGAGATTCTTTGGTAAACGTTTATCTTTTTCCTGGGACCTTTTAATCAACTTTACTGTGAAGAGGTGAGGAAAGCAGCTAAAGATATACCGAACATTGGAAAATCAAAAAGTTTCATCCCAAATTTTTTCAACTTGACTTTCATTGTTGAGTTCATGTTGAATCTTTGAAGGAGGAGTAAATGATAATACTACTCTGTAACATATGCATTTGTGATGCAAGTCATTAGCAATTATTGATAGGTCTTCTGTACAGAAATCCACATTGAACAGTGACGGAATTCTAGGAAAATGTTTGAAATGGAATGTTGTTTCGAAGGAAATACGACCAATACAGTGGAAAAGCCATACGATTGTGATATATGTGGTAAGGCGTTTAGTCAAGTGGGGTACCTAAATAAACACGCTAAGATACATACAGGCGAGAAGCCATACAAGTGTGATGTCTGTGGAAGGAGATTTGTTGCGTTAACCGGCCTGAAGTCACACTATCGGATACATACAGGAGAGAAACCGTTCGTATGCGATTTTTGCAGTAAGAGTTTTTCGAGGGCATGTACCCTGCAGGCGCACCAACGGACACACACAGGTGAGAGGCCATACCAATGTACTGTCTGTGGTAAGGAGTTTAAAAGTACAAGCAATCTAAATATACACTCAATGACACACACAGGGGAGAAGCCCTTCAAGTGCGATATATGCGGAAAGGAGGCAACTACGAAAGATAAAATTAAGCAACATCTTTTAATGCATACAGGAGAGAAGCCACACAAGTGTGATGTCTGTGGTAAAGGGTTTAATCAGGCAGGTAATTTAACAACACACCTCAGGATACATACGGGACAGAAGCCATACTCCTGTGATGTCTGTGGTAAGGGGTTTTATCAAAAAGGTAATCTACAGATGCACTATATCACGCATACAGAAGAGAAGGCATTCAAGTGTGATATATGTGGTAAAGACTTCAGTCATAAATGTAATTTAACGATGCACCTCAGAACACATACGGGAGAGAAACCCTACAAGTGTGAAATCTGTGGTAAGGGGTTTAGTAGGACACAAAACCTACAGACACACAACAGGACACACACTGGCGAGAAGCCGAACAAGTGTGAAGTTTGTGGTAAGGGGTTTATTCAGGGAGGTGACCTACAAAGACACCTCAGGACCCATACAGGAGAGAAACCTCACAAGTGTGATGTCTGTGGTAAGGCGTTTATTACGAAATATAATTTAACTGTTCACCTAACGACACACACAGAGAAAGACAATGAAAGTGTGATGTTTTTGGAACAATCATAAAACCAACAAGATTTGTCTTTTCTAATAGGACACGCATGTATTAGAGACTCCCGGAGGACGATTCCTGTAGCAATGACCTTATTCAAATCAATTTTAACAAAAATTAGTAATTGGATTGTGTTGTCTGTTTTAATTCGTTGTTTGTTTAATACAGCGTCATTATAAACAACCCAGAACACGATAAACTGTATTATATTTCAGTGATTAAAATGTATACGATTATAAGAAAATAAACATTCTAGATTTAGAATATCAAATATTACTTCTTTTTTGTATTACATGTATTCTAGTTTCAACTTCAAAAACCGGCGAGCAATTTTAAAGTTTTAAGTTCAAGTCACTTGCTTTTTTTGCCTCCAAAGTTTTTTGAGGAGATTTCTATGTCTATTAGTAACCTGTAAATATCTTGCTTACCAAACATACATATACCTTATGATAGGTAAAGCATAAGTAATGTATCGGATCACCTGTCACGAAATACGGTTTGTGAATGTGCAGCAACAATAGTTCTTCTACCATCAGTTTCTACTCTAAACAACTTTAATCTTAATAAACAAAAAAGCCACAGAATCGTGTTGCTTAGTCAATTGCATGCTGGGATGAAGTGAAGTGTATTATTATTTTTGTTTCAAATAAAGATCTAGACATTGTCCTAATTTAGGGATGAATTGTGTGTTAAAAACGATGTTTGTCTTGTTC
The DNA here is from genome assembly GCA_032360845.1 of Crassadoma gigantea. Lineage (NCBI taxonomy): Eukaryota > Metazoa > Mollusca > Bivalvia > Pectinida > Pectinidae > Crassadoma > Crassadoma gigantea. The sequence continues at coordinate 8,235 of JAULCA010440373.1, read as the reverse complement.
TGAAAAACCAAAATAACTATAAAAAAAAGGCAGAATCTTGAAGTTTTGCTTAAAGCGTGTAGTGGTGATTAGCTTTTAAGTTTATTCTAGCGTAGGAATTAAACTCCCTCAACGTCACATGGTTCAAATTTGATTATTTACCATTCTACGGTAGAGATAGTTAAGAGAGATATCTGGCCATTACCGTGGCAGGGTGAAGGTTAGAGATATCTGGCCATTAACGTGATAGGGTGAAGGTTAGAGAGATATCTGGACATTAACGTGGTAGGTTGAAGGTTAGAGATATCTGGCCATTAACGTGGTAGGGTGAAGGTTAGAGAGATATCTGGCCATGAACGTGGCAGGGTGAAGGTTAGAGAGATATCTGGCCATTAACGTGGTAGGGTGAAGGTTAGAGAGATATCTGGCCATTAACGTGGCAGGGTGAAGGTTAGAGATATCTGGCCATTAACGTGGCAGGATGAAGGTTAGAGATATATCTGTCCATTAACGTGACAGGGTGAAGGTTAAATAGATATCTGGCCATTAACGTGGTAGGGTGAAAGTTAGAGATATACCAAGCCATTAACGTGGAAGGGTGAAGGTACGAGATATCTGGCCAATTACGTGGTTGGTTGAAGGTTAGAGATATCTGGCCATTAACGTGGTAGGTTAAAGGTTAGAGATATATGGCCATTAACGTGGTAGGGTGAAGGTTAGAGACATGTCTGGCCATTAACGTGACAGGGTGAAGGTTTCTTATATCTGGCCATTAATATGGCAGGGTGAAAGTGAGAGATATCTGACCATTAACGTGGCAGGGTGAAGGTCAGAGATATCTGGCCATTAACGTGGCAGGGTGAAGGTTAGAGATATCTGGCCATGAACGTGGCAGGGTGAAGGTTAGAGAGATATCTGGCCATTACTGTGGCAGGATGAAGGTTAGAGATATCACGCCACTAACGTGGTAGGGTGATGGTTAGAGAGCTATCTGGCCATTTTCGTGGCAGGATGAAGGTTAAAGATATCTGGCCATTAACGTGACAGGGTGAAGGTTAGGGATATCTGACCATTAACGTGACAGGGTGAAGGTTAGATATATCTGGCCATTAACATGGCAGGGCGATGGTTAGAGATATCTGGCCATTATCGTGGCAGGGTGAAGGTTAGAGAGATGTCTGGCCATCAACGTGACAGGGTGAAGGTTAGATATATCTGGCCATTAACGTGGCAGGGTGAAGGTTACGGATATATCTGGCCATCAACGTGGCAGGGTGAAGGTTAGAGATATCTGGCCTTTAATGTGGCAGGGTGAAGGTTAGAGAGATATCTGGCCATTAACGTGTCAGGGTGGAGGTTTGAGATATCTGGCGATTAACGTGGCAGGTTGAAGGTTAGAGATATCTGGCCATTATCGTGGCAGGGTGAAGGTTAGAGAGATATCCGGCCATTTACGTGACAGGGTGAAGGTAAGAGATATATCTGGCCATTAACGTGGCAGGATGAAGGTTAGAGATATATCTGGCCATTAACGTGGCAGGGTGAAGGTTAGAGATATCTGGCCATTAAGGTGGCAGGGTGAATGTTAGAGATATCTGGCCATTAACGTGGCAGGGTGAAGGTTAGAGATATCTGGCCATTAACATGGCAGGGTGAAGGTTACAGAGATATCTGGCCATGAACGGTGCAGGGTGAGGGTTAGAGATATCTGGCCATTAACGTGGCAGGGTGAATGTTAGAGATATCTGGCCATTAACGTGGCAGGGTGAAGGTTAGAGATATATCTGGCCATTAACGTGGCAGGGTGAAGGTTAGAGAGATATCCGGCCATAAACGTGGCAGGATGAAGGTTAGAGATATCTGGCCATTAACGTGACAGGGTGAAGGTTAGATATATATCTGGCCATTAACGTGGCAGGGTGAATGTTAGATATATCCGGCCATTAACGTGGCAGGGTGAAGGTTAGAGATATCTGGCCATTAACGTGTCAGGGTGAAGGTTAGAGAGATATCCGGCCATTACCGTGACAGGGTGAAGGTTAGAGAGATATCTGGCCATTAACGTGTCAGGGTGAAGGTTAGAGAGATATCCGGCCAATTAAGGATGAAGGTTAGAGATATCTGGCCATTAGCGTGGCAGGGTGAAGGTTAGAGATATCTGGCCATTAGCGTGGCAGGGTGAAGGTTAGAGATATCTGGCCATTAACGTGTCAGGATGAAGGTTAGAGATATCTGGCCATTAACGTGACAGGGTGAAGGTTAGAGAGATATCTGGCCATTAACGTGACAGGGTGAAGGTTAGAGAGATATCTGGCCATTAACGTGACAGGGTGAAGGTTAGAGACATATCTGGCCATTAACGTGACAGGGTGAAGGGCTGTGTTCAGTTAGAAGACAATGAAGTGATCAACTTTCATGGTACGGGTTCATGTTTTTAAAAAACTTATTCTCAGAACAAATTATGAAAAACAGAAAAGGGGTTTAGGATAAAATTACTTCCCCAACAGTTTGCAATGACATGATAAAGACAAGAGATATAATATAAGAAGGATCATGTTTCCCTGTAACATGCCTGGTCTTTGATCTCTATGGAAACTGAAGAACTTTTAAGCACTTCAATGTCACTGGAGTTGGATGCTTTCAAAAACAAGTTTTTTTCTGAATAACAAAGTGGCTTTATATATTGAAATCTAGGTAGCAACACGTGAGGCGAAAGTCGAAAGTGCTTTAATCAATGTTAATAAGTCCTTTAATTATCTTCGGCCAAGAGCAAGCGGAGGTGATGAGTTGACAAGTTTGTTAAAATATAACGCTTGATCTGCTTTCAAGGAGGTTAAATGTGTTCAATTAGTGTCATAATATTTGGTGTTCAACCGAATTCGGCCATTTATTCAATACTTTGTAAAATGAGAAGGATTTATGTATAATGATATAATAATATATAACTCTGCCATCATTTAGAAGTAAAAATGTTGGCACTGGCTAGTTGAACAGTAAGACAATACTTTTACAATACAAGATATGCTTAGGAGAATGAGTTGATATCTGCCATACTCCTACGGCAAACCGTTTCAATTTTTAAACAGTTTCATCTCAAGGGATTATTTTCACTTAAGTGAAATTCCTTTTAACTTAAGTTCTTTTCACTTAAGTGAAAAAAAACACATTAAATGCAAACAGTTTATTTTCATGAAGGTTGCCGTTGCAGCGCCTTTTTGGTGTACGAGAAGAATCACCGACCAAAACCTCTTTTTTTTCAAACCGGAATAAGTGAGAAAAATACTTTAAAGTAATTATTAAGGAGCAACATATTTGAAAATGATAGATATGATTGGTTGAACATTAAACGCACGTGATAGGACAATACAGTGTAAGTTGACTATCCAAATATATTTGCTTTGCTTGCATCTATCTTATTGAAGGGTAAATAACTCTGTCGTTACTAAATGCTCTGGGAAAAATAAGAGTTTGAGTTATCTTTCCTTTTACCAATCAAAGGTGTATAATTTGTATTTCAGTGCATGCTTTGGAAGTAATGTCATTGGAAAATAAAAGATTGTCGTGGACAAAACATTTTCAGGCGTGCAAACAGTCATTATTTTGAATTCTATAATGTGCCTGCTTTTTGTTATCGTTTTATTTCAAGTGTTCAAACGTATACTTTCCTAGTAACAACGTAGAGCATTTTGTTAAGTGGTTTAGTCCAAGAGAAATGACGGGGAAATGCAGCACATACCGAGACACATATTAAGGTTAAACAAATTTCTTTTATATAACGATGCATAAGTTCTAATGGGACTGATATTAGTATCTATAATCCCGTTTTTGTTTGGGTGTGATTATAGCCACGTGCACGGATAAACTGTATTGCTTGTATAAACTCTTACGTTAGAACGTCTCTATATAATGTTTTACCATGGACAACAAATTGTTACAAACAGGTCACCAGTCACATTTAATGACGACGGGATACTAAAAGGTAACGTTTATTTTACGATTAAAATGGAGAAAAAAGAAAAGGTCTCAAGCAAATATAGCCTTTCATTAAGAAATGACCGACATTATATCTAATATAGAAGAGAACTTTGCTGTTCTAGTGTATGTAGAAGGCATTCACAAGGTGACATTATTTCCTTTATATTAATTTCATTTCCGGTTGGATGCGTATCCAAGGAAACCAGACAGTTTTGTTAACTTGCATGCTGGGAAAAAAATCCTTTATTCATTTCATACGGAAGTCTAAAAGCAGGTCACAGACTCGGAACGAAGCTTTCTTTGACTGTTATGGTTTTTGCATGTTGATCAATACCCTGAAAACAAATATCTTCTTGTATTTCGTCGCTGAATGATCACTGATTCCCCTGATACAATAACTCGTGTGAATAGAACACCTGTATTAGATACATCGTTGATAGATCTTTGGTGATTTGCATGTTGACCAGAACTGGTGATCCTCGGAACGTATATATAGAGGGAGACGGATTCTTTGTACACGCATTCCGTTTGACCGACTCTCATTTTTGACGTTCAGTGATATTTTCAATTCGTTATGTGTTCTATGTGTTCCGATAAGAAAAAAATATGCAACTTCTTGTACAAAAAAAATAAACCTGTATAAATTTAACATCATTCTTGTTATCCATGCAGAAAATAACTAATGTCGTCCGTGTTTGATATCGTATCAGATGAAGCAACACAATGGGACTGTTGTCGGTGATAGTTGATTGATTATGAATTCTAACCTATTATGATCATTGTGCCAAATATGCGAGACGTTTATGGGTTTGTCCGTGACTTGGATACCCGAACTAAGACGGCTTAAAGCTTGTGTACGAATTCCAACTTAATGTATCATTATGAAGAGTAAAGGAATGTAAAGCCACTTTTTCCCGTTTTCCGTTGGCTGATGTATTAGAGGTTTGCATTGAAGTAGCATCCATGATATCTAAGCCAAAAGGTAAGAAAAGGAATGCAGTTTGGGCTCGGTTTCGGGATAGTGTCGGCTAATAATGAACCTATACACACCAGTTAATATCATCAACACTTTTATCCGGTGAAACACCGGATAAAACGTACGTGTTGCTGTTACTAACTGATGTGTGTAGGTTCATTATTAACCGAAACTATCCCGAAGCTGAGCCCCTATGAGTAGCACAGTCAATTGTTATTATACTGACAATATCGAATTTCCCCGCTGTGACAGATATTTCTATTGGCAATGATCAATCATAACGGTACTTTCTATCCATTTTATTCAAAGTCGCAGATACAGTTGAAGCGACGGTAAAATAATTGCATGGTTGTTATAGTTCGTCTTTGCTATATGAAGTAACATATTAATTTCCTTACGCAAATGACACCATTAATAAAAGCAAATCTTTCTAAAACTAGCAGAAACAGTGGAACTATGTCGAGTAGCCCATTTAAAATGGCACGCATCCTTGTTGTCAAACGCCCCTACAGGTTCCGGGAAAAGAATAGGCCTGCTTTACACCACCAATATATCGTAAATGTTACTTGTGTGGGGATCCCTGTAGAATCGGGAATTTTCTTTGGCTAGGAGTACATTGAAGAAACCACAATTGATCAGCTGCCCCCATTCTGTAGTACATTGAACTAACCACAATCGATCTGCTGCCCCTACTTCAACATTTGGGATTTTTAAATTAACGATTTCCTGAAAACGTCTGGTTTTATAGTGCTTTGCTTTGCATTACCTACCTTTTATTTAGCCTTTGTGCGTACGCACAAGGGTGGTAAGCAATGGGTTCTCTCCTCAGGCCTGGACATACCAAAGTCCTTAGTTATTATTCCCCTGCTTTATGTTGAGCATTTGGGGTTTTCGCATCAACTGGTTGTTTCGTTGTCGGTATATTGTTAAATAATGTGCTCAGTATCCCCGGCATTGCCTTTCAGTGAGGTAGCACTCTAAAGTTGTCCATAAAATCTGCGCAATCGGAAAAGGAGGCAAATACACCTTTATTACACCTATACGTAGGCACGCATAAATGACACGTGAGCACGCCCTTTAATGATCATGTACCTGATTAACAAATTACCCAAATTGTTGTCAAACGGGACGTCATAAAGATCACGCGCCGATATATCCACGATTGCTTCAGTGACATTTTCGTTTTCCAGGTAATTATGGAAGGTACGAAATGGAAAATTTACTAGGTCTCCTGTTGTAATGGCATATATATTTCGCTCGTTTAGCAGAATACATGTGTATACCGATTTTCCCCCCATTTGTGCTTCATCAGTTTTCTGCATGCGTGAAATATGTATGGTGTTCAATGGGAAACCATTAACTATCCTCTGTCAACGTGATAGCATTGATGTCACTGTGTGAAGTCATCTCGTATTTTCTAATCAAAGCGGTATTTTCCATGGACTTCATTCATTGCCACAGCTGTTAAGATACATATGTCGCAATAGTAGAATTAGTGGCCGTTTGGTGCACCTTTGCAACAAACACTTAATATGGGTCCATCCTTTTGGAAAAAGCCATGTCATTTTTTCTCTAATTATTCTTATTTTTTTTCATGTTTTGGTTTACGTAGATTCCATGCACATACGAAAAGAAATAAGGGTTTTTTTTACTTACTCTTTGAAATATTTGAGCTGAAAGGTAGACACCTTTCTGAAATTTTCCCCAAAATTATGAAAATTAAGTAAAAATATGTTTCATACAATATAATAAAACTGAATTTACCACCAAGTTGAAATTTCAAAACACAATATGATGAACTATCGAAAGCAAAAATAAAACAATTATAATTGCTAAGTGGCATTTAAGTGGCCATCCATTCACTTTAAAATACAATTTTTAACAAATTTTTGTCGAACTAATGCATTAAAAACAAGCGAAAATGCTACCAAACCCCATGTCAATTTTATAAAACTTAAACACAAAACAGCCAAGTAAATATGCATTAAAATTGCCCCAAGCAGTTTACTTAAAATGCCGCACAATATTCTGATTTGACATGACATCATTAAGATATGGCGCCAAAGATTAAACTTTTCATAGATGCGTGAGTAGGGGCGAAAGAGGGAAAATAGAGATACATCTTTGAATTCTTTTTTCTTCCGTACGAATAAAGTGTTTTAACTAAATTTTAAGGAAGAGGGAAAGGTGAGGCAGGAGCGCTAGGTCCAAGGTCTAATTAGGAAATAGGGGTAAATCATTCACCTTCTGTACGAAACAGATTGAGATTTGGTTTAGGTTCAGAGCATCCTTATGGCAAGTGGATTCAACTTTGTTCAAACAGGGTTTATGTCTTCCTTAGGATAGAAGAATATGACCAAATTGAAAAACAAAATTTGGCAATTTACACCTTTAGTCGGCATCATTAGATAAAACATTCTTCCTACGAGAGGTTTTCCCTGGTTCCTTCCTCAACCAATAGGAAAGTATCAAAATTTAGAAATTGAAGATACTTATCCTATACCATATGTATCGCTTGTCATCATTAGCCAAATGCTTCCACGTTACCACAAATTGCCCTTGGGTCCGTCCTCACACAATGGGCGAAGCCACATAGGGTCAAGACTTGAAATATCAAACCCCTTTAATCAATAAATACACATATTGAACATTGCCAGACATATTCACCCATGCTAGGAGGATTGTCTGCTCCATCGGCCCGATCCCATCCCGATATAACTGGTCCCTTGGTCATAACAGCTACTGCCCCCTACTATAAAGCAACCAAATGAAAATATCTATAGGTCATCAAAGAACCAAATATTGTATAAAAAATGCTGTATGGGCAGACAGAGCCATAATTAGAGAATATTTGCAGTTCTACATTTAATGACTATATGAAGTCATTTCTCCGTGATTTTCTTTAATATCAAGGTGAGCGATGACGTCCTCAAAATTTGGGCCTCTTGTTAATATTTTGTAAAACAAATTGTAACAAATACCTTGTATACTAAAAGTTTAATACAAGTAGATATAAACATTCCACTACTGTGCGTGCCAACATATTTAGAAAGGATGGACATGGTACTTCAGATCCAGACATGTGCATGGGAATGTCTAATGCGCATCTCCATCTACACCGGAAGCAGATTTTGTGTAATGGCTGGCAGCGAACCGTGCTGTTCGTAACATAGTTTGTTTGATTTTACTGAGACAGAGCCGTGTTAAGACGTAAATATTTACATCATAGGAGGAAGGATTTCCCCTGCAGCACGTGTCAAAAGGGATTCCTATGGGGTTACTCACTAATCGTTAATCCAGACTTC